>VZSV01000031.1:5816760-5848845 GCA_013398735.1 Nothocercus julius
CGCCCCGCCCTTTGCTTTTTTCTTTGGAATTTGAAAGTTAAAATAATAACATATAAACTCCAACCCATCTACAAGAAATGTCTGCTTTTGTTTTTTTTTCTCTATATCATCTCCTACACTGTAATGTAGTGTAATTTTTTCAGCTCTTTGTTAGCTATGCTGATGTTCCTTACCTTAAAGCTGATGACAGCCTTGGGTTTTGGAGAGTTTAGACTTACAGACCATTCAGTGAATGCGTGAAATATTCAAATGAAAAATTGAGATTAATTTTTAAACTTAACAAAGCAGAGATGGAATGAATTTTATTTCACTAAAACATATTTTTACATTTTCTTGCATTGTTTTAATATATGAATTACTTCCAATAATTTGTTCACATTTTTATTCATTCTAGTCTCTGTCTTCAAGGTAGGACTTGGCTTTCACTTAACAGCAACAGCATTTAGAGGCCAAATGCAAAATTTGTATAATAAATGGTTAATTGATCACAAAGTAACAAACTAAGTAATTGATTCTCTTCACACACATTCTCTTTTGTCCAGAGACAAAACAAAACACAGGATTCTTGGAAATTCATTAAGAAAATATTCAATATTAATGCATAATAATAATTTATTATTAGACCATACCTCAGAAATACCTAATATTTAATTTTATTTTATAAAATTCCCTAGCATGCAACAGAAAGATCAGAAAAGGAATGGCTTATCTGGAATCAAATAAAATCATTTTGATTGGGTTATTTTTCTAGCATATCTGGATTTTAGTGTTTTTAAAACATAGACTTTTCTTCTATGGATACAAAGCTGTTTTTTATATCAGAATATAAAGATGATTAGTGAATATATTTATTAGAGGTCATCCTCTGAAGATGAAGAGTAGATAAGAGAAAGTGTTCTCAAGTAATAAAAAGAAATAAATCAAGGAGAGAAGAAATATAAATTGATAATACTTAAAAAATAAGGCATATTTACTTAAAATAGGAAAAAAATCTTCAAATATAGAGCTTATAAGCTTTATTTATCTAAAATGTCTTTTTCTTCCCTCAAAATGTCACTGATGAATGTATCGTCTCTTTGTTTTAAATGCTCCATATATATGTCTTCTTAAAGCCTACTAAAGCAACGTACGTTGAAGTGAGTTGTTATTCCTTTCTCAGAGACTGTTGATTTCTCTGTTGATTCTGTGAAAAACTGTTAGACTTTATTTCAGATAGTAGATCATTAATATTAAAATCTCATGGAGACATTGATGGAGTTTTTGTACATTTATAGTATTTATATTATATAATAAAAACTGGAAAAGTTTGACATGCATAGATATGAACAATACCATGGAATTAGGAATGAATCTTAAAAATAATGGTTATGTAGAATAGGTTCTGCTTGATGACTAGGGATTTTAAATGCATTTTGATAAGAGATTTGGGTATTAAAAATGTGTGTAATAGTAAGTACGGAAATAAGCACAGCTTTTACTATCTCTGTATTAGTAGATGCTGTATTCTCTTAAGAATTGCTCGGTCCTCATGCTATTACCTGCATCAACTGGTTTTCCTCATTCTCCTTTTTCCTCAAACAAAATATTTTTCCTTGAGGGTCTAGGGGATCACTGTAAACATAAGGAGAAATGAAAAGTTCAGTCAATAAACCTTGCCTAAAGGTTTATGTTCTGAGAATTTTTAGCATTTGTTTTAGCATTGGTTTTCATGACTCCAGTTTGCAGATGCTATATTAGCTCAAGGCTTTCCTTATTTAGCATATACTTCAGAGAAGCAAAACATGATGCCAGTTTACACCTTCCAACCTTGTATTGTCACAGTCACCAAGCGCTTGTACAACAGTCCAGGTAGTTCTGAGAAATCCCTTGCCTTCTCTATTTCTGCTTTCTGTTCTTTCTGAACACAAAAGAATGAGAAATTAAATTAGAAGTTAATGAGAAAAGTTATTAGAATGAGAAATATATGTCACCCCCTGTGATAACTTTATTCTTTTCCTCTTCTTCCTCCCCTTATTCTCCTCTCTCCTAGCCTTATACCTTATTGTGTAGCTTCTACACTGTTTGTGTCTGCACCAAGAAAGGGTAAATGTGCCCAATTCTGCCCCTCTCCTCCATGTGCACAGTAGAACTCGGAGGCTCCATTCCACTAGCACTGACCAACCAAGTAGCTTAATACCAGAAGGAAATGGCAAGCTGGGAAGCAACTCATCTGTTTCCTTTTCTTTTGGAAATGTGGTGAGGAAAGAAAATAAAAAACAACAGTTTTAAATCCTTTTCCTTCCTTGCAAGGGGTTCTATGTTACCAACAAGAAGGCTGATAAAAACAATGCTACCCAGAACATTATTTCTTCTGCCAGAACATGCCATTTATTGTGTCTTTATTCCTGGTAGACATACTTGGAACAAAAGTTATTATTTCTTCTGGGATGCACTGAGAGTTCTCATGGTGATAGGAGAAGCAATACTCTGGCTCCTTTTGCCACTTCCAGCTGAACTCTTTTTGGACAGGGTCCTTCCCCTTGGCTCCCTGCCTTGGATGGGGCTGTATAGGACCCAAAGTCTGCTGCTTGGCATGTTGCTTGATAAGCTCGGTCTGAGTCTTTTCCCAGTCTTTATCTATGACTGTGTGTGTTTACAATAAACTGAAAAATGAAACATCTGCTTCTTTAGGAGCAAATATGTCCAGATTGTTTCCTATATGCCTGTTACCTTAGACCTGTGAAAATCTTCCCCTCTGTAGGATGATAGAAGCAGTTTCAATGATTTATCAATCCTTTAGTATGTAAGAAATCAAAAAATCTGGCTTCTGATCCCTGTCCTATGAATGCAAAACCGAACCTGAGATCAAACCTCTAGAATCTAATCTTTACCTCTGAGATGAATGTCCCAGTCAGACTGAGATCATGGTCACACCAACACTCTCTCTCTCTTCTCCTTGTCCCCTTCCAAAGGACTACTTAATTAATACTAACTGCAACAAGTTCATCATGGGAGATGGAGGCAACTTCACCCTTGATTGCCTTAACTGAGGATAGTCACCTTGCCAATGCAGGGAGCTGAACCTCTCTTTCTCTCTTTCTAGGAATCGATACATGTAGTCTGAATTAAGTAATTATTGTATGATTATTCCAGCTGTGTTTTGCGAGAACATGCTGGCACATGAATCAGCCTGAAGTATGCAGGTTTTAATACCCATGTAGGCTGGATGAGCAGAACAGACAACCATGAGAAAGAATGGAAATTTCTTGAGATCCAGAGAGAGCCTATTGTTAAAAATGAAAAGTCTGAGGGTTCTCATTGCTCATAGATAAGAAAATAATGAGGGGAAATAGTAGTTCTTGTTTTATAGTACAATCATTATCAGCTCGATGTGGGTATTATGTGAAGCTCCAAAAGCCCATAGAAAGCAGGATAAAACAATATTGACACAGCTAGACACTTACATATATGATGAAGGATTTCATCAGCAGGAGTTGTCACATGCACATAGAAAAGAGAGGAAGACAATGCACTGTCAGTATTTCTGAAGAAAATGAAATGCTTTAAAATGCTCTCACTATGTGCAATAACAACATCTTCCTGAGACTGATATTTCAAGTATTTACGTAACATGTGCTCTGACTTGAGCTGATTTCTGGAAATAAGGCTGGCTATTTATATGACTTTTGTGTTACCATAAGAAAAACTTTGACCTTTAGTGAAACAGTGCACGTGTTTGAGAACTCCCCACTTCCCATTTTTCCATAGTACAATGCTCTGTTTATTTCTCTCTAGGCCACATCAGAGTGAAATGAGCTGTCAGCAGAAGCCATGAAGTATGTCATAAAATGCCACATATTGACCCTAGGAGTAATAGGTGCAACTTCAGGAGTTCAGCAGGGTTGTCCATTCTGAGCACAATTGGAGTTTGACCTCTTTAAAAATGAAGGACAAACAACAACAACAACAACAACAAAAAATCAAGAAAAGTTATATTTAGACCAAAAGGGAAAACAACTGAAGGAATTAATTTACGTGTAAGAAGAAAATAAAAGACAGTTCTCCATAAGCTTTTCTATAACGCTTCTGAACCAGGATGCCCATTTCCTGATATATTAAAAGTAACAAATTTAATTAAAAGGAACCTGAAAGATACTAAATTTTGTTTTGGTTTGGTAAAATGCAATTAGGAATGCAGCACAGGTGTGCCAGCACAGATGTGAAAGTAAATTTTAGAGCAAAATAAGATGAAAGGTGAGGGATATTTGAAAGTACAAGTCTAATATTAAGTTACAGGCTAGAACTACAATCATAGCTTGGAATGAAATAGCTACTTTCCTGACATTTGGATGACTATCTCTTTTGAGCAAACACACTTGCATAATTGGGATCAATCTGAAAAGGCTCTGGGTGAATATTCCAGAAAAAAAATATCATTTTTAAAACTGTCATTTCTTAGGGCAAAGTACACATAAAAATGAATCAGTTATAGCAAGCTTAAATGATTTAATTAATTAGAATAATAATACATTGTCCTAGCTGAAAATTAGCCCAAATTACTTTTTTAGAAACACACACACAAAAAAAAATTAAAATGCTTTTCAAAAATATTTAGGAAAAATACTAAATCCTCAAATAGTTAAGCCCAATGTACTTCTGTAAAAATGTGATTCTCATGAATCCTGATGAAAAAGCCCTGTGTTCAAAGGCCGTAGCTTTCATGTGTGCCACGAAAAATTCAGATTAATTAACCTATATTAAATCAATGTAGAAAATAAATCATGTAAAATAAGTAGATGCTGCCAGCAGGCCGAGTGAGTTTTCTGGCTTACAAACCAAAGTTTGAAAATTTTGTATCTTTTCTTGTAACTCTACAATTATCCAGAAAGAATGGCTACCTAACTCTTTAGGTTATTATTTTGGATACATAAAATGAAAGGTCTTTAGTAAAAGATCCTCCCATCTAGTAGAGTTGTAGGTAAGTGGCACAAGTCTGAAGGATACAGCGAGGACACTCTTTTGGAGAATGTGATGACCTGTGGTTTCTTGGCAAGCACCAGGAAATGAGAAAGGATCAGAAATGTAGTACTCATAATTCATTTAATCATAGGACCTCTTTCTGCTCTCACATATTCCATAGGATATAATTCCATACAATGAAATACAACTCCACTGATCAATTAAGAAATCAGTGCAGAGCATAATAACTTGGGGTAGTATTGTTACTAATAAGCTTAATTAAATCAGATAATTAAAATTAACCAGCTTAATTAAACCAGAGTGGCTTCTCTGTTTCTAAGAGAATGATTTATTGATCAAGATCCCAGAACAAACTTTATAGAAACGTATATGATGTGGTTGCTACATATAATTACTATCAGTAGTATTTTATGAAGTGGGATTCTGCCAAGGATCCCATTTTATGTTCTTACTTTATAGAAATGGACATCAGAGACAAGTTAATGGAGGAATGATTAAAGAAGTTAATAAAATAACAAAGCACATTTTTAATGGTACTTTTCTTAATGTCTTTATTACATGAACCTGGCAACAAACTTAGATGGAGAAAAAAAAAGAAAAAGCTTTATTTAATAGAAAATGTAACCTTATTACCAGAAATGATAACAATTTCCATCTTGTTTTACAACTATCATTAAATATTTATACCTTGAGACTTGTGTGAATTGTTCTATTAATGAAAAGTTTGCATTAGAAAGAAAAAGGCAGGGAGGAGGGAGAATTATCTCATTAAGTCCATTGCAAAATCTTCCCAAATGTCAGCATTGTAGTGCAGTTTTTGTTTGTATTCTATGACTTTTCATATGATTTGCTAAATTATGAGAAGATATCATGGGATAAATGGTCATAAAAACCAAACTTGATTAAAATAGAAAATTCAGCATATAGCACCCAAACACGGTAAGTTATAAAAGGTACACTTATGACTTCAATGTAGCCTAACTCAGCCATTTAGCTACCTCATAAATTAATAACATATTTTAGAATCAACACTAAAAAAGGAATGAGGAAACAAAGAAAATGTTTTTGAAAAGTGATCTTTTCTCCCCATAGTTTGCTAATTGGGTGCTTGCCTTTATTTCTACATATTACTATAACTGTTTTTTTTTTTTTTTTTTTGGTTGGTTTCTTATATTTTTATTAACATAGAATCCAAGATTTGTTTCTGTGAAGACTGTATGATTTTTGTGGTGATTTATATCTGCCAATATGTGATGGGTATTCACAACTTTATGTCTGGCTTTAAATATGGAGCAGTATGACAAAAAAGTCAGTAGGTTAACTGACTGACTAAACTCTGTGGTATTTCTGTGGTATCTTTTTTTTTTTTTTGGTCTTTTTTGACACTGTCTGAGGTGGTGTTAGATCGTGAATCCTTATTTTGTACTGGAGGCATTCTACAAAGAAGTGTTGTCAGCAAGATAACACTCAATAGTTAAGTATTCTCCAGCATAATTAAGGAGCCACAGTATCACTTTTACAAAGACATGCAACATTTGTATTTTTCTATAAACACATATCATAATGAAATTATTTTATCTTCTTGTTCTTGTCCTATACAAGCAGGGCCTCTCTCTAACAAAATTGCTTCAATTAAAGAAAAAAACAAAAAACAAAAAACCTGAAGTTTTATGCTTTCAAAGACTGTGTATAGTGTTAATCTGTCTTTATAATTCATAGAACCCTCATTTGATTCTTTTAAGTTATAAATAATAATTTAGTTACCTAGTAAAATACTAATATCTGAGGTGGGAAAAAGATTCTATACTCTTAAAGAGAATAGAACTATAGACACTCACCAAGCAGTATTCACCACATATAAATAAGAAAGGGATTCTGCTTGAAACACAGATTACAAACACCTCCTTGTTTCCTACATCATACAGTGGAAGAAATGTTTCCTAAATACTAATTAAAATTAAGCACATCCTATGATTTTTACTTGTAGGATCTTCATTTTTATCTACTTGTACCACATTATCATGTCCTTGTCCCTTGTCAGCCTTTTCTGGGCTGTGGCTACTTAGACTGACAGTTTCTTGGCACAGAGATGTGTCATTCTTCATAGACTTTGATGAGCTGTATCCACCTGTGGCACTGAGCAAATATAACAACTGGTCTATAGAAAATGCTCCTTGGACCCTAAATACACTTCTACATACTCTGCTCAGGTGACTTGCTTAGACTGACATGGTAGACTCCCAGAGGGCAGAATGCCACCATCTCACCATCCCTGGCAGTGTTGAAGAAATATGTAGATAAGGCACTTAGGGACATGGTTTTGCAGGTATGGTGTTGAAGGACTTACAGCTGGACTTGATGATCTTGAAGGTCTTGTCCAAACATAATGATTCTATGATTTTATGATGTCTCCATAATGAATCTCTTGGCCTGGCTCAACAACGCTGCAGAGCAGCCCAGCTTAAACTGCTGTCTGGTGTCACTTCCAAAAAGGTCTGGGCTTGGGCCACAGCTCCCAGGCCAAAGGCACAAGGTGAGGGGTCCAAAAAGATGGGTTAGGATATGTGGGTTGGGTAGGAGTAGGGTAGTTATAGTCTGTTGGCACGTTCATTTGGCCTATGTTTTTTCTGTCCCACTTTAGAAGGTGAACTTGACAGCAGAAGTAGTACTCACCAATTTTCAAAGTGATGTGATACTACATTGTCAGCAGTAATTTCCTCCAAAGCATGTGGCGTTAGCGAGAGCTGGGCAAACCTCCTTATGAGCACTTCGCTGGTGGGACCCTGGCACCCACATCTGGGTCGACTCAAGGGTATTGACTCAGACACACTTGCCTTCTCTGCCTGAGCTTGGTAGATAGACTTTCCAAGGGAATGATAGCTTGAATAACTTTGAGGAAATTAAAAAAAAAAATCAATTTGGAGTCTAAAGTCAATGGAAACCCTGAAAGACATATATTTATATACACAATTCTCTTTTGATCTCAGCTGGCTTTGAATGTGACCCGTATCCCACACAAAGCAATATTTTACAATATATAAACTACAGCAAGCCGAAAATAAATAAAATACTTTCACCGAAATGCTTGCTGTGAACTGTAATAATCCAAAGGTTTCTGTCAGCTTTCTGTGCAATGAATTGTCCTATCTCAAAACAAAATTGAAGTTTAACTGAAGCTTTAGCTATATTAAACAGATATGATTTTTTCCTCTTTATTTTACAACAGGAACTCATATTCTAAGATTGCTTTTATATAGTATGAAGACTTTACCTAAAATAGCTTAAAATGGGCAATCAAATAATTTTTCAAAAACACTGTTATCTTAGCAATCCTATATATACATGGAATTTTCTTATCCTTTGTCAGTAAAGGTGTTTCTTTAGATGTTATTGTTCAGGCTATGACATTTTTCTATTCTTGGCTAGGAATTTTTATCATATTGCACTTACAATTACACTGAAAAATGTCAAGATACATGCAACAGTTGAGGATATCTTTCCCTTGAAATGTTAAGCTCTGAATTTCTTACATATTTTACTGCAGTTTGTGAGTTTTAGCTGTGCAGTCTTAACATTACGTTACTTTTGCTTTAACACCTGCTCCTCTCAACTCCTTATAATTCTAATGAATTTGCTATTTCAGGGCATACATTTCTAAAGCGCTTATGCAGCTTCAGATCCCAGAGAAGTCCGTGGCCATTCAACCTCGCAGGTTGTTTTTAGCTTCTCTATGAATCGGAGAATGAAGTTGTGTCAAAATGAAGTGTGACACAAAATAACCAACATCAAGAGTAGCACATGTTTAAATTTTCTTCAGAATTTCTTTTGTGTCCTTTCTGTTTCAGAGGAGGGTCAATTATACACAAGAGAAAGTGAACATTTCAGTATTAGACAGCAGTATGAGGTCTGCTTTCTCACAACATAGAATAATGTTGGAATATGTATGTTTCAGTTTTGACTTCTGCAAATCGAACCATTTTTGAAAGAAAGCAGTTAATATTGTGATTGTTTTAGGGGTTCTTCAGTTTACATTGCTGATTAAGAAACTGTCCTAAAACTGCCCAGCACTGAACGTTCATTTTTATATAAAGCCCAGTCCAGTGAGCTGCTGACTGTCCTCACTGCTGCTAAATTCATTATCACTTACAGGTATTGAACAAGCCCCCGGCTGCACTCGCAGCCATGAATCACTTGGGAAATACCTTTTTTGAACAGCCAACAACACTCCTTAATGTAGCAGAACCACCTGAACACCCTGTTAATTATATTTAACACACATTGATAGAGCAAGGAGAGTTACTGAATTTTTTGGTTGCTCAAGACCTCTCATTTGTATGTTATCCCCACTGTGTTCATTTATCTTACTTAGGCATTACATTTCAGTGAATAAACTCCTATTTTTTTCCAAGTTCTCTCCTTTTTTCCTTCTTTCCCTCCTTCCTTCTTTTCTTCCTTCCTTTTTCCCTTCTTCCCTTCATTCCTTTTTATTTTCTGATATCTTCCCTTGTTACCTGCTTCCCTAGAATTAAACTTTTTTTTCCTGTTTTCTTGCTTGTTCTATGTGTTCATCAAAAAAGGAAGATGTTTGTATTTTCTTTCCTATCTTGTTGTTCCTTTCTAATTTTTCAGTTTTATATTCCTTCAGAGTCTCTTTCCTGTACCCTTCCACCTCTTCTTTCTTGCTTCTGATTTTTGTTTTCACCACATCATCCTGAGGACCATCCTGCTTTTGCTTGTCGATCCATGTTTTCATGCAATAATCCCTTTCTGCCATTCCAGACCTACAGGCTCAGACTTTCCTACTACCTTCTTTTTCTTCTGTACACACCTTAAGATTCATCCCAGCAGCACTTTATGGTCAAAATAAATGATGAAAATGTTGCCAAGTGTATGCATATATAAAAAAACCAATTCACTCAGCTTTTGACAGGTTTTGAACTGCATGCAGGATCTCATCATGTATGTTGTTGCTCATAACATCCTTTTCTAACTAGTATGGCTGAACTCAAATGGAAGCAGAGAGGTAAATGAGAAATGTAGCCAGCTTTATTAATGATATAGAATGCAAGACTAACTGGGTACCTTAACTGAGCAGGATAACTGATTATTTAAGGGAAATGTCATTTATCTAAGGCAGATCTCATCTATCTGGAACTCAGTGAAGTGAAAGATATGGTACCATTGGAGGAATGACTAGCAAAGGTGGGAAGGACAAAAAGGCCAGGAAGATGAGAACAGATTTAACTAAATGGGGGAACTGGCATAGAGGATTGCTCTATTTACAATAATAAAGAGGATTAGGATATTATGCCAGGGCATGACCCATAAATACTATGTGTACAAAATGGAAACTTACTATTTGAATATAGCATTGTATTAGACAATCAGGAGATGGAAATAAGCGCACAACTTTGCTTGAAAAACAAACAAACAAACAAACAAAACTAGCAGACTTTTGGGGTGTTCCAAATATTTCAAGGAATATTTTCCATTTTTTTCTACTCTATGTAAGAAATAAAGAAACCAGAAATACCTTACCAGACTGTTGTGCTCAACTCTGATCGTGAAGTCGAAGAAAGTTTAATTAAACCAAAAGTTGAAAACAGATCTAGCTTGACTGGTGCAATGGAAAGCAACACTCTTACTATAAAACATTAGAACATTGAAAGGTTGGTTTGCATGATATACATTTTCTTTTCTTATTTCCCCATAAGCATATTAAGGGAAATGTGAATAGGGAAAAGGAGTGAAGGACCATGTTTGCACAAAAACAGTACATGCTCATTGACAATAAGTATAAGATAGAAGCATTAAAATATTCTAATACTACTCTGAAAATAATTGAATAGTTAGAAATAATTGATTTTAAGCATCATTTCCTTGCATTTCTTGAGCAGGACATCTATAGTGAGAGGACCCCATTAAACCATTTGCATTGCTATTCTGCTCTAGACCTAACAATATTTACATTCCATAAAGATATGTGCTCGTCTCTCTTGTTCTAGACTTGATGTGGGCAGTCAGGGAGTCAGAACAAATCTATGATGCTGATTTGGAAAGACAAATGACATCTATCTGAAAGAAGGATGGTGTGAGATGGAGGATAATGAAGGGAATGAAGAATTAAATTGATTTTTGCCCCTAGAACAATACTTTTCTGAGTAATTGTCTATGTAAAATTACTCACAAAAGAAATAAATCTGCTATGCCATGTGCTTACATGTGTCTTACCTTGATGTCATTTCGCTGATGTTCTGAGACAGTAGCTTCTTTTTCAGTCTCAATCCACAATAAATCATTCTAGATGATTCACAATCCTCTTCCCCATAGTTTTAGCATGAAAAATGAAAGACAGAGGTCTGTCAACTGTGGAATTCTCTACACATTAGCATGGTATGATGTCCAGGCTAATGGGGACCGCCTTCTGTTGCCTAAATATCTAAATATGTTTCTGTAAACTATAGTAAGATGATAATAACCACAATTACAATTCTCTCTTTCTAGAAAAGTGTTTGTAGATGAAAACACTTGAGATTTTGCGGGTCTCAGTTACTTACCTGATAAGGCCAGGTGATCACAGAAGGAAAATAAGAATAAATCTTCCATATATATTGTGTGACTTCCTGAAGATTCCAAGAGCAGCAAAGATCCCGTGAGCCATGTAAGGTCTTCATAGGAGTTCAGAACAAAGACTAGATCATATGTCTAAGTAAAATGAACTTGTGGCTGCTTTGTGCAAAGACCTCTCTGCAATTTTACTCTGGAGAAAATCCATCCCCCTTTCAGAACCACGCAGTGTGTTTCTGGCTATTGTGTACGTTTGTAAGGATGTGTCTGCTACTAAGGTGGCCTGATTTACATCCTTGCTATAAATTGCAGCCAAGCAGTATCACCTTAGAGGAGAACAGGAAATGACATTTTATCATCTCTGCAGGAGGGTACCATCAGGTCAAGGTTGATGCATGCTAGAGTGAAAATGTGTTTTACTGCTGCTTGCACTTTGTTTTCTTTTAGACTACATAAAAGGACTTTCAGTCTCCAGGGATGTAATTACAAAAGCTTTCACAAGCACTAAAAATCTGTACACAGAGGCTGGTTCAGAGGAGAAAAAGTTACAAAAAGAACAAGGAAAACACTGAGATTTTGGTCAGATTTCTTGGTCCTAGTGGGGAGACCTCCATCCTCCAAAGCGGGGGAAGAATTTCATATTCTGTACCCTTTTACTCTCAGAAAACATACTTGCAATTTGTGACAATGAGCCTCAGACTGATAAGAAACCATTTATCAGAATTCATCACCCAAGCTTAAAATCATATAGGTAGGTATTGGGCCACTATCAATAAGTACTAAACCAGATTGACAACCTCAGCTGAAATGTTATCCCTTGTCTCCCAGACTTCCTATGACTCTTCCACTCTGCATGCTATTCTAAATTAGTAAAAATGCTCTTAATATAAATGCAGTGATAATTTAGTGAGGTAAGGGCTTCTATTCAGGTACAAAAAATATTAGATGAGAGAACTTCACTGGAGATGTGGATTCAATTTCTGAAAACTTACTAAATCAAAATAGATGGGCCATTATGAATTGACATCACTGCAGCAAATGCTAAGTAAACTGAAAGAGAATACAGCTTGCTTAAAACAAAACAAAACAAAAAAGTACATGCATTTTTAATGATTTGAACAATAACATTACAATTCCTGTACTTTAGGCAACTCTGCTCCAAGACAATGTGTAACATACTGTATAATAACAACACTGAAATGGCAAATTTGTTACTGTGAATTTCATCATGATAAAACATTCAGAACAAAAACTTTGAGCTAAGTGAAGACAAATCCACTCAGTAAAGAGAAGACATAGCCTTTTAGGTTAAGATTAGTATTATCTTTAAGAGCAAGCAACGTTAAAGCGGATCTGTCTGATATACAATCCATCATACATCTTGAAGAACTCCAATACTTAGGGATTTTATTCTACTAATGGCATATATAATTATGCAGCAATAATGAGTAACAAGTAACAGCTATCTGCTTTTGCAACGTACAGTGTAATGGTAAAACAAACTGGTTGTGAGAAAAAATTACTTACTTGAAACGTGTTGCACTGCTTGAAACATAAATATTAACCAAACTAGAGACAAACAGTTTTAAACTAGGTACTGGCTTATGCCTTGAGGCATGAAGACTTCAGTTATCTTTATTTTTATACTACTTGAAATAACAATGAATATTCTCATTCTTCATATCAAAATGATGCATAGCTTGCATCTCACAAAGTTAAACACATCTTTAGCTACCTCTCTCATGTCAGCTATTAATGAGTATCACTGATTAATTATGTACACTGAAAAAAAGCATTTTAGTTTGTTCTCTGGATATGCATTTAGTTTAATTTAATATCCTTTTTCTTTTTTTCTTGAGTTAATAAAGGACATGGACAAAGCCAGTCTTACTTTGTAATTTTATGAAGCTCATCCTTGTTCATTTGCACCCATGTCCAAGTGTGGTAGATTTTTCATTTTGCCTTGCATTTTAAATTTTCCCCAATTGAAGCTGTTCTATCAGGTAGCTAATTCCACCTTTTGTGTCTTACCTTTTCAATGTGTGCTATATTTTTCTGATATTCAGATAACAGCATACTTTACAGATGCATAATCTCTGATTTTATTCTGTGAGGCTATAATATTTAAAAGACTAGATGACATCTTAGTCTATATTTTCGTATATTTTTTATCACTCTTCAGAGTTGCAAAATCTGCGGGCCAACAGAGGTGAAGCTGTTGCAGCTCCATGTCCCCAGGTCCAACCTGTAGTGTGGCTGAGCTTACGCATTCCCAGTATACACACACACATGCACACACATATACAATTCACACATATGTATGAACGGACAGACAAACAGACTTGATACCGGTTACAGTCAGACAAGCGGACCGACCAGCAGCCTGCGTACACACAAGTGGCCCTGTTATCCCATCATCTCTCTGTTCTCCCATGACTGTTCCTCCTCAAGGCATCTTGATTCCTCCCTTTCCTCAGCCATTTATGGTTTTAAACTTTCCATAATAAGTCTTGCACAATGCTGAAATGCTCTTCCCTTGAATGTGTTTTACATCACTGGTCAGTAAGTGCCCCTCACTCTGAAAGTTGCTCCAGAGAGCTGCTCCTGTAGCCTCATCTTGCTGGGTTTCACACCCGGACTATGGGGATGCTGGTTTCCTGGGACAGCCCAGGCAGATTTCCTCTTCCTCCTATGTGGAAGTGCTCCATAATTGTCTCTCTGTGCCCCTTCATGTATGTGGAGACAAAACTTTTATGGGCTGATCATGCTGTGATGACCCTGGAAGAAACCAGGTCAAGGTATTTATTGGCTACTGCCTCTTTGCGCTCCTTTGTATGTGCGAAGAGTTTTTACCGCCAGACAATTACTATTTCATGATGACCATAGGCTTCCTTGGAGCAGTCAGTAACAGTAGTCAAATATCTTTCCTAAATTCTTTCAAATACTTATAAACAAATTATTTACATATTTACAAAGTATGTGTGGTGCATAAATAAATTCATTAATTTCTGACAGTCAGAAATACTAATACATATTAGACTGAGCTGATCCAAATATCTGACAAATCATCTACGAGACAGATTTGATTCTACATCGTATATTTTATCCCTATATGCTTGTGGCAGTTGGAAGCAGAGGGGCTAATTTGGTAAGAGATGAATCGCCTTGAGTTCCAGCAGATCCTCAGAAGTTAGAGGGACTGGGAACAGCTTAGGATCATCTCTTAATAGGGACATCAAATACTGTGGTAGCTATAGGCCCGATTCTAGCAGTACCATATTCACAAACAGTCTGTTGACTGTAGGTCTGATCACCTTCCAAACAAGCAGTCGAATTCATGAATAGCACGATTTATTCAAATGCAACATTTACAAAGCAGGTTTCAGATGTCGATACAAGAAATTCTCTACTATAGCATGGGGCTTTTATCTAGCTCTGCTGTACCAATGTGCAATCATCACTCACTCCAGAAGATGGGAGAGGGCTCTCAGTCTCGAGGAGCCTCCTCAGGCAGCGTCCCGACCGAAGGGGAGGAAAGGGGCTTCAGCCGGTTGACCGATCCTAGAAGTTATGATGGAATCTTCCCTCCTCCTCTCCCTTCCTTAGTTCACCTTTTATTTATTTATTTATTTATTTTACTTTTACGTGGAGCTTGAGTAACTGTAGTCATACCTATTTTTGTAATTGATTGGTGAAAAAGTCTCTTTCATTTAAAGGTATAGTCAATTGAAGATCTAGAGATCGTGGTCAGTGAGGAGTTGTAGTACCTCAGAGGCGGGTAGCTTTTGGGATGGAGGTGTGTTTTGGAGTTACAATGAGCTTATAATGAGCAAAGTTCAAGCCAAGTTCATCCGAAAGGAGTGATTTGCCACCCTGGCTGGCTCAGCACCGGACATGTTATCGTGTATCTCCCATTGGGCAGCTACTGTGCGGCTGATCAGCGGCCCAGCACAGGGAGTGCAACAGAGTTTGGCCGCGGTGCCTTCACTCCGCTCCAGCCTCCGTTACTCCTTTTTGCAGCTGCTAGGGGACAGACTGTAGCGCCTAGGGAGCCATGGAGGAGAAGAGTCTGTGCATACTAACCATCCTGGAAGAGGAAACTGTTTATGGCCCCAAATAACCTCCTGTAATGCCATAACTTCTGCTAGGCCCTAGTTTTTCTCTAAGTTCTCTCTTTTCAAGCGATTCTTCCACAATGCTAAAAAAAGGACTCTTAAATTTGCATTAGTTTTTATTAGAGATATGTGTTTTACTTATCCAGCAATGCATGGAAAACTTATCCCCAGGATAAGTTTAAGAAGTTAAAAAGGAGAGATAATTTATAGAGCTCTTTACTAACTTGGTTTCCAGTAGCACACAGGTTTTTTTTCTACTTATTATCCCATTTTGATATTACAGAATAAATGCCTAATGTGATTTCCTTTGATGATTGTTTTTTTCTTTTTATTGGGGGGAGGGGAGGGGCAGTATTATATTCATCATTTAACACTGGTTTGGGGTTAATAAATCTTTTGAATGTACAAATAAATAACTGATTTTAATTTGCTGGAATGCAATGGTCCAGATCATCTGCTTTAACTGACAAATATTGTGCTTTTCTGGTAATAAAAATGATTCTGGAGAATTTGGAACATCTATAAATGAATAACAATGGCTGAAAAAGGAAGCAGACTTTTAAAAACATTTTCTTATTGTTCTTTTCTTATTTACTAAGGAAAGAATGAAGAGTGGTTAGAGCTGTCATAGCTCATCAGTATTATGAAATGATAGGATTATCAGAATAAAATTTAATTTTCCATGACCTTGTGGTGAAAAGCTACAAGATTCGTGACAATAAAGCCCTAGTCATAAATTGTGGAGATTTCTCCTTTGTTAGATTAGAGATTATTTTCCTGAAAGGAGCCTAGTATGTGCCTTTCTCTATAGCGCCTTTTAAATGGCTTCCCACAATTCATCAATTAATGCTATACGTTTCGATTTTACTTTTGCTGAAAGTTCATGGTCATTTGGTAGAATCTTCATGAATAATTTGGGAATATTCTACTTAAAAGAGAAGCAATTGATGATTGAAAGATATTGGTCTTGAGATACCATTATGAAATAATATTTTTAAATAGACGTTTTTCGAACACCAAGACTTTCACTTGCAATATAACATGGTGTCCATTTTAGCTATTTTATTTCTTGAAAATATTTTTTTCCAGGAAGAATCTCTACTTCTAACATTAGGAAGGATCCAAAATCGAAAAATATAAAAAAGCAAGAAAAGGCACGATTCTAACCAAACATAATCAGGCCATGCAAGGTGCATTGTTATGATATGCTAATCTTTCTTATTAAAAAGACACAAAGTGGTTTACTGTGAATATTTTCAGGAAGCTTGGGATACTTTAAGACTCTTTTTTTTTTTTTTTTTTTTTTTTTTTTTAAGAGATGTCTGGAATGAGTTACTGATAAAGAATCCTTACATTCCCCAGTGAAAGAATAATAACTTTCTTGAAAACATGCAGCAATTGTAAAGTTGTAGTGCTAATTGCCTTCACGTTGGAGCTACGTTAAAGACCACAGGGACATCTCATGAAAAAATCTTGAGTTGGTGATTGCAGTTATTTAGCAACACAAGGAAGAGTTTGCAGAACTGACAAGTACAGAATGTCCACTATATGATTTTAAATGTGTTTATTGAAAACTTTTTATATTTATTAATAATGCATAGATGGAATTGTTTGGTTTGAGAAAATGGAATGTTTATCAAATGTTTATCAACATTTGTTATCAAGGGAAACTGATATACATTGTGCTAGATCTCTATTCTACTACAAATTTTCAGTCTCATATGCTTCAAAAAGTATCAAAAAGCTGACAATTCCTTTGTTCTCTCCTGTCCATCATGAGTTTTAAATGGGTAGCTGACTGCCTTTACTCACCATTTGCTGTAGATTCCCTTAGAATCATTCTATAATGGATTGTGTCATTGCAGATAATGACTTGTTTTAGAGAGCTGGGTTTTTATGGGGAGAGGAATATTATACTGGAGCATAAAATTCCTCAATCTGAAACCTTCAGACAAATGTCATCATCCACATATGAAAAATGACTGAAAGCAGTAATAAGCTGATAATAAGTGAATAAGTTGATTAGGTTATTTATTGACACACTTTTGTATCTATATACTAATTTTCTTTGCCAAACATATTTAAAAATAATAATATAGCAACGTGGACAACAAACTAGATCATCTCAGATTTTTCTTAGACTTCCTAACATCGTTTGTAAATGAGTTTTGCTTGTTCAGACTTAGAAGACATTATTTGTACTATTAATGTCAAAGCAAATAAGCTGGAAGAAATATACTGAGATGCTCTGAAGAGTACTTTAGTGTGTACCTCATCTTTTTTTACTGCTTTGAAACTGTTGTATATACCAGGTGTGTTTATCATCTTCTGTGTTCTGACTTATCAGCTGAGGCGTTCATTTGTCAGACATGCTGAAAGAAAAAAAATGAAAACTAAAAAGATGTGCTCACAGATCAATGATAATAATGAACATGATGACAGCAGCAAAGAAAGAGGAGTAGGCTGTCATACTATATGTTCATGTTATTCTAGATTACTTGGTACTGAGGTCAATCTTCTTCCCACTGAATTCCATGAAAACTCTGCTGTTCAAAACAGTACTTTCTTCATGGAGAATCAATCAGATTTTTTAACTTTGCATTCTGGAAATTGGCAGCTAGAGTTCAAGGAACAAATAGCAAAGCCTCTTAATGGAAAATACAGTTACAAGATAAGAAGAGACATTTGCAGCAATTCAAAAGAACTCAAACCTTGTTATGGGGCAAGGGAGTATGTCTGAATCATGATTTTTTTTTTTAAGGAGAAAGTTTGTGTAGCTACGGCAAGACTGAGATTAATGACGATAATTAAAAGTGGAGAGTCTAAGGTACTTAGGACTGTGAGAGTGATGGCACAACTGGTAGAGAAGAACACCAAAAGAATGAGAAAGTACAGATATTAAAGGTTAAAGAAATATTAACTACAAAGATCACAAAAAACCCAAATGAACAATAGAAGAGAGATCAAAAAAGAAAAAAAAAAGAAAAAAAAAAAAAGAGAATAGAATTAAAAATGTAAAATAAAGAAAAAAGAAGATAGAAGTGGGTACTGAGGCATTTAGCAAGTTAGCATGCCTAGCCTACATCCTGACATGTTTTGGGGAAATATGAATGAACATGCAGACAGCTTTCCAGAAGACCTCTCTGCTGCATGAACATGTTAGAGAGTGCCTAAAGTGCAGTGTGGCAGCTGCTGTCCTGCCTCACATGCCTGGTCAAAATTGGCATGTGGAATTCAGACCAGGAAGGTGTCTGCAACCCTGCTACAGCAGTGCATGTGAAAGGAGATCCATGGCAGGAGAACACGGAACAGGGAGTTCTGGTTGAATCTCATGCTCTTCAGTATGATCTGGACAGGTCTGAACACTTCACATGACTACATGCTTAAAAGATAAAAGAAATTTTGCAGCATATTTAGGCTGATGGTGCTTATAGTTTGAGATAATTATCCTGTAGGACGTGTTAAATGTCAGGATCTTTAATAAGCCAGAATGCTAGGCTGTCTCTACCAGAAAGTAAAATGGGCCGCAGAGCCATTCTGGCCCTGTCTAAGTGTGATCTATGACCACCCCATGGTGGCATTCTCCAGATAGATGGCTACATCTGTGCTGTCTGTTGGAAACTGTCTCAGGCCAGGAACTGTTTGGGAGAATGTTATCTGATACTAGCAATCCAGAGACTGTGTTAGGATAATTTAATATAATTATAGGACAATACCCAGGCCCTGTCATTGTTTTATTTACTTGTGTAGGACTCTAATCCCAAGTTAGTTCTATGCTACTGCAAGGCTTTTTTTGGGAAGATAGACATTATCAGGCATTATGTCAGTGAAGAAACCTAAGGGAGCAAAATGAATCTGAGACCTGTCGGGGAAGGACCTGACCAGAAGAGAGAACAGTCAGTGTGAGAGGTGCTTGCAGAGCCCTGGCTGGAAGAGGTGTGGCCAAGGGACAGAAAGGGCTATAAACCACCAAATAGTTAGGCTTTATTAACACCTTAGAAAAATATGGACAGGGTGATTACATGTTGGCTTCAATTTCATTTCCTAACATTTCCTACTGCAACAACTATGTGTTTGACTCAGGTTGGCGGGTGGTTCTGCAGACCATCAACACTCAGCTAAATCCTGCTTTGCACATGTGCCTATGAAAAATACAGAACATACTGTAATATATATGCTTTTATACAGGTATGTCTGGGTCTTATACAAGCTGGAAAGTTTGTCAGCACTAAGCACAAAGGCTGGCAGTATCTTCCCTTCTGAATTTTTGGCTGCCAGTGCTTGGGGCAACCACTATCCTGGGGGGCTGCTTTGACCCAAGACTTTCATCTTGGTCCCAGCTGATCTGCAGATCCCACAACAGAATGACAGAATGATTAAGATTGGAAGAGATCTGTGGAGATCATATAGATCAACCCTTCTGCACAAGCAGGGTCATCCAGCGCATGTTGCAGAGCATTGTGTCCAAGAGGCTTTGAATGTCTCCAGAGAAGGAGACTCCACAATGTCTCTGGGCAGCCATGTTGCAGTCCCACCTGAAACAAGGAGGCCTTTCTTGGTTTCATTTGGAATTCTCACTTTTTTTTTTTTGTCACTGCTTTCAAAGAACAAAGGCAGTTTTCAAAATTAAAATTTAGACTTTAAAAGTTTCCTGCAGAGATTCATCTTTAATAATGTCTGACTGACAGTCCAATAGGATTTTTCTTCTCTAACCAAATATAAAAGTTGGAAGTTATTCAGTCATGAATTGTAGTCCAAAAGCCATAAGTCTTTACTTGCATGCATACATAATTCCTTCCAGGGAGGAAGAGGGGCAGTTCATGGGCATTTGGTAACCATATCTGGAACCTGAAACATTGCAGAAATATTTATAAGACCTGAGATAAATTTTACAATGTTTCCAAAAAATATAACCTTTTCACTGTTTCTCAGTTTGGGTAATGTGATGTTTTCCCTTTCATAATGAATAAATGTAAGAAATGACCTTTAGATTTAACTTGATTAATTAGATTATTCATCATTAAAATGTTGTCTGTCACCCTCCATATGGAAAGTATGTAAATTCACTCAGAAAGTGGAGATGTGCTCTTCATGCTGAAACAGATAACACTTTTATTACTATTGTGTTATTTCTGAGTTTATCTATCTATATTAGCTTTATATCTTTATATATATATCTTTAGAAATAATATTATAATAAGAGTTTGTAAATATATATTTGAATATTTCATACTAAAACTGACCTCCACTGAAACTTGTTATCTCTATTTCTGCAATGAAATCCACTGAGAGAAGACCATTTCCTTCAGGCCATAAAGTGACTGTGTAATTAAATCCCTTTGACAGTTTCTATTGCGGGGTGTCTTTACTAATCCTAATGTACCTGCACAACTTGGAAAGTCAAAAAATAGAGAATTTGTATGCATTTGAATGGCCTGTTTGCTGTCCTTTTGTCTGTCTCCCCAAGTTTCCTTGCACAGAAATGTGGTCCTATAGGTTTCTTTTCTGTTTTGCAAGTGAGTGGGCCTGGCTAATATCTCCTCTGTATAGACATCTAACTTAACAGCCTGAAATTCAGGTGTGCAGTAAGTTATTTACATTTTAGGATAGGATGAATTGCAGTGTCTCTCTGTACTGATCAGGGAGTAAATCTGAATGACAAGCCTGAATTTGTGCGCATTGTCTCTAGCTAATACTATATGTCTGAAAGGAAGGAAAGGGAACGTATAGAGTTTATATTCCAAGGTCTTGAAATTAGACAATCATTACTTTGAGGTAACACTTACTTTCAGCAGTCGTTTCTCAGCATTATTTCCTTTAAACAGTAGTGAGGTCATTAAACTGCGCTATTAATTTGCAGATGTAAGCTCAGATTTCTTTTAGAAAATGTGCCTAGTGTGCATAATCAAAACAGAAGCAGAACTAATATGTTTAGTCACCAGTTGATTTCAGCTGTGAAGATTTTTAGCGGTATGCATACAGAAACATGGTTGTACATCTCTCACAAGTAACTGCGGGCTGTTTCAGGCTGGGTTAAAGTGATTATTAGCAATTTGATACATTTTGCTGTCAGCAAGTGCTTTCCAAAATCCGTTGCATGCAAGATGTCACCCTGGCTAAATCAAGAAAGTCCTTCCAAGCACAGCAGTTTAGAAGGAAAGATTTGGTCTAAGAAGGTACATCACACTGCAGAGAACCATAATCTGAGATTAAATGCTTGAGAGACGGCGACTATTTTGGGGGGCGGGGGAGAAATTTTGTTGTGGTACAATTGGTGCGGCAGTTGAGGAGCAAGGGCTTGTGAACTTATTCTTCATCGGGTCCTGTTTCTTCTAGTTCCATCCAGTCCATATTTGCGCGCTTCACCGGCAACAAATGGCACCCAAACAGGGACCCCTGAGGATGCAGGGACCGAACGGACGATGGGGACAGATCGTACGGTGGGGCAAGCTCGGCAGGATGGACGGGGGAAACGTCTTTCAGCAGCTGCACAAAGAAGCTCTAGCCAAAGTGGGGATATGCCTTCGGGAGCCAGGCTGCCAAGAACCATGGCGGGAATCCATGATAAAGGAGCAGAGGCCATTTGCTAAAGGCTCTTAAAAGGGGGTGTATTAAATCGTAATGTGGGGGTTGTGTGTTATGGGACTTGGCTATCAATGTTCTTCACAACCCAAAGAGGTGCCCCAGCTTCAACCAGTGAGCTGAGAAGGCATGGGGGTCATACAGTTGATTGGTAAAATCAAAAAAAGGTGGGGAATATAGCTGTAGCAGGTGAAGGCCATGTAGAAAATGAGCCTGCAGCTGCAGCCAGTACAGCCCCGAAGGGAATATAACCAAGCAGAAGGAGCTCTGAGTAAGCAGATTGAAGATTGAGCTGAGGGAGTGGGCATATGGACCAGTAGCTTAGTGCCAGACCCAGAAGGAGCCATGGAACCTGCCAGAAATGCAAGTAGACTGGTGAAGTGTGCAATTATGGACTGGATGGAACTAGAAGAAACAGGACCTGATGAAGAATGAGCTCACAAGCCCTTGCTCCTCAATTGCTGTAGCAATTGTACCACAACAAAATTTCTTTTAAAATATGTATAGATAATTGTTAATAAGTTTGTATGACTCTGTAAAACAAGCACATATATAATTGAGTGGTTTCCCCTTTGTAATGAAAGAATTAATTTCTTCAAAATATCTGTTAGTATTTACAAAATGTTTCAGAGGAGATAGGCATACATACTTGATATAATTCAGGGTATATATATATAGCTTTGTCCCCTTTCCTTTCTCTTCCCCTTTCTGTTACCTTCATGAGATTTTTATAATCCTGAATGATTTAACTTCCATCTCTGATGAGTACAAGAATGTGCTGTCCATATGTCACTAAAAATTCATGATGTGTTGAGTACTGTTTGTGAAATGACTGTCAATTCCTAATGTTTCTTTATAACTGCTGGCATCTATATGGAGAAAGCAGTGGCCTTGATCAGTATTTTTAATAAATATACTTTAAATTTAAGGAATAAATTTATGATTTTATGAAGCAATAAACTTTTGTTAGCTCCAAGTGCTATTTGCTTTTTTGTCATTCCCTACTTCCTGCTGTGTTCTAGGCAGCTTTGACACTGGCATGAATGGTGGGCTATGCATTTTTTTTTTTTTTTTTTTTTTGACATATCTAAAATAGACTTAAGCCAGGAAGTCTTGTTATTCACCAAATGGCACTTTCTTTGAGACTCAGAAGACTGAATTGTTGCTCAAGAATCTCCTGCATCTGTGTTCCTTTCAGATTACCTATAAAACAAAAGAATTAGGTTTTAGCAGCTATTATATTATCAGTGGTAGAGCTATTCTATCAAGTGACCTGGAAAATACATTTCATAGTGGGTAATGTCATCTGGGACAATAGTAGCTTTAGCCTTTGCACTTCCATGTCTGTTTTCAACCTCTCCCTCTCCACATCAGCTATGCTGTTCTCTCCCTCCATGTAAATCTGTGAGTGATTTTGATAAGACAAGATCTCTATGTTTATGGCAAAACCCTAGACTAATAGAAAAAAAATGTCTGCACTTAATCAGAGCAAGGGCCCAGATATGTAGCATTCTATCTCCAGCAGTGACTGTAAGAGAGAATGCCAAAGTCTAAATAACCATGAGGGAAACACAGATTTCTCTTCAATACGCTCCCAGGCCCCAACTATTTTCAGGTCAGAGGATTTCCTGAGACTGATGTGATTTGTCTGTTTGCTAACTTCTCAGTTGATCTTTCAAATTCTTGTTCAGTCTCTCCTTGAATCTGTGTACATTTCTTGCATTCAGCATAGCTTTTGGCACAATGTTCCGTGGGTCTATTATCCATTCAGGGAGTAACGTTTTCCTTTTGTTTGCTTTGAATTTGATTCCTGTTAGCTTCACAAGATGGTCCATAATTCCTGTTCTGGAAGAGGTAATCAACAGCTGATCCTATTCACCTTGTCTCTTGATTTTGTAGATCTCTATAACCTGTATATGCTTATATATATATATGTGTATGTAAATATATATTATGTATGTCACATATAAGTCACCTCTTGCCCTGGTTAAAGCATCCCAGCCCAACCTATTTTTCATATATATGCTGTGTCTTACCTTTGATAATAATAGATGCTTTTCTCTGAATCTTCTCTAAAATCAAATCTCAGCATCGCTCTGTTCCTGGCTTCTCTCTCCATTGCTTCAGAGCTCTGTTGCCAATTGTTTAATACTGTGCTTTGTTAATGCTGTCATTACATGGTTTTTCCATCCTTCACTGTTGGTTGATTTCATCAACCCTGAATTATCTGAGAAAGAAAATGACAGCAGTGAAAATGTGACTGTTCAGAGGAAACAGCAAGAATGTTCACACTAAAAAATGTACATGGGGTATTTAGGCTTGTAGTTGAAGAGGATGATTTCAGTAGATAGAAAAGCATTTTTTCTCATAAGAGCATAGTGGAGGGGAAATGAATACAGGCAACAGAATGAACAGTTTAAATATATGGACAGGATGAATGATGTGGAGGATGAAGTGGCAGGAGGGGGATCATAGCTGAAGGAGATAATGATTTTTCGCTGTTTGGCTTTCTAGAATTGGTTACTGTCCTGGAAGTTGCCAACCCCTTCAGACAGAAAATGGGGTGATGGTCACTGCTCAGTCAGATGAAGAAGCAGGAAAAAAAAAAAAAAAAAAGCATCTCTTCCAGCTGACAATCCTAATAATCCTGCTCCTGTCCCTACATATCACATTTACAGCCAGTGTAATTAAACTACGTGCATTTCTTTAGTCCCTGCAAACATCTCCCTCTTCTGAATGAAATCTTATTATAAAATTGCTTCTCCATCTACTAACATTTCAGGAACATGTCGCTGACAGACAGTGGGGCAGGCTTGTATACTTTTTTTGAGAGGAGTCCAGAACTCACAGAAATTTTAGTATACCATGGATTTATGCAACAGCATAATGATATTTTGGATTTGTTCTCTATTTCTTCCCAAATCCCAACTTTTTGTTGTTGTTGTTGTTATGTGTGTCCCAACTTCTGAGATAATGTGTTTGTGGAGTTACTAAGAACATCAAGATTTTGGCAAGGGATTGCTTAAAAACTATTGCAAAATCAAGACTTGATTAAGTGGGTTTAGATACCTGGGTGCACTGAGGCCCCCAGGGAACTCTAACATATCTGTCAGACAGACTGTCTTTTGTAGAAACCATGTTGACTTTTCCTTTGGAGAAGGAAATTTACTTAGGCATTTTAATTTAATTTAATTTTAATCCAGTACTATCTCAGCATTTCTGAAATGACTCTGTGACAGCTCGGAGGACTCCTCTGTTTCTCCTGTCCCTGCTGCCCCTGTGCTCCTTCTGCCCAGCTCCAACCCCATCTGGGCCCCACTGAGGTCAGTCGCTGCTATTTGGTCCTCAAACGTTTTCAGACTGTTTCCTGGCCTGCACAGTTGTTTTTTCTTTTTTTACATCTAAACTGTCAGAATTTATGGTGCTTTTCATTTTCTTTGTTTGGGTAAAACAGCTTTTTGAAAAATTTTTCCTTGTTTCTAACAATGTCTTTTTGTTTGCTGTACAGGCATGCTGTCTGTATTTTATCCTTTTTCAAATCTTGCTTGGTAGGTGATATACACTGCTGTTGCACTTGCTGTATTGTATCCTTCAGAATTTTTCATGCTGCTGGGAAGATTTTAATTCTCTGAGCTATCTCTTTTGGGTTTAAGTAGAGCACAATGGTGGTAGAGTTTTTCGTCTTTGCTCTTCCTGTAGCAACATTGACACTAAGTACTTTCTGATCGCTGTTACACAGTGGTGCTTCCACTGTAAGATTTCATAAGCTTCCCCCTTTAAGATTTTGAACCACATCCTGCACATTACTCACTAACAAGATTATTGCAGACCGCAGTTCTTTCTGCAGTTCTTTGGGGAATAGCATGCTAGTCTGAATCTCCTTAGGTCAAAAAGAAAACTGAACTCTAGACTTCAGTGCACCCAGGAACTCTCTAACAACTGGGCTGCTATATAAAGACATGTAGCAATTCCTGCTTCAGAAGTCTTTAAAATGAAAAAAAAAAAATCTTCCTCATATCCTTTTGAAAATAAAAAGAATATGGGACATCGCTCCCAGGGGAACACTGTGGGAGATGCTTACTTGAAGCCTTAAGCTAGGATGAAAGGTGTGAAAGGTATCAGCATGTGACACACACCTGGATTGCTCTTGTTTCCATCTGGCTTGCCCTGAGTCCTTCCTGTTCCTTCCTTCAGACTCCATATCGAGCTTGTGCCTTTCCAGTGTGCTGAGCAAAGGAAATTTAGCCCTAAGCAGAGGCTGTTTAGCTCTGGGTTCCAGATTCTGTACTATGGCCCGGTTATCTAAAAATCAGCCACTTTTGTATCCAGCTTTCAGGCATCTAAATCTTTGAGGGTTTATTCTTTAAACTCCAATTTAGTCAAGCAGTAACTGAAACATATTTTTGTTCTGCAGATAAACATAATTCAGCTCCGTTATGAACATTTTAGGCAAAATTTCACACTCAAATATCCTCATTTGTGGAATGTGGCTGCTAAAACATTTGAATCAGAATGATGGCAGTAAGTAATTTCTGCGGTACCTTCCTGAATGCTTTGATTTGTTGGGCATTTCTAATGGCAGCAGATAAACAGAAATAGGTTTCTAGGTTCTCAGAAATGCGCAATAAGCTGTATAACTTGACTGTCGTTTTCTGTCAAATTCAGTCATTGTAATGCGAGGGAAATCTAGACTATCAGCAACACACAAAGATCAAGAAAGATCGTAACATGACAATCTGGTCATGGTTTTACTTCAGCTAGTAATGGGGCATGGTCCAAAATCAAGGAATTAGCTTTAAATGATCATGGTCTTGTATAAAGATCCAAATTTAATTTTGGACGTATAAAGCTGTTAGTGTAATGCTGCACTATAACTGTGTAATCTCCTTAGTCCTCAATCTCGTTTTTTGAATCAAAAACTCAAGTGAGATTTTCCAGAGGAAAATACTCAAAAGCGACTAGACTCTTTTCCCTCTGGTTGGTATTCTTAACTCTGAAATATAGAATTAAAATATAAAAACAAATCCTGACATTAATAGCTATAACATAAAGGGGATGTGATTTAAAATCTCTTGAAATATGTTCTCATTAGTAGAACCCTGAAGTTATTTACCATCATTACTAAAGTTTTGATAAAAGCCATGTTTGAGGGTAGAAACTGCAATAAAATGTTTAATAGGCTTTGGATTTCATAGAGTGTAGCAAAACAATATTTACTTACTTTCATACATTGCTTTTCTTCATGTGGCTTCTTTCAGTCTGATTTCAGTCCAGTCGAGATTCACACCTGTCACTATCTATTTGTACTTTTGTTTACTGATGGTTTTTCTCTTCTCAAATCCTTTTGCTGGTTTTTATTTTTTTTATATTTTGATCTGTGCAGAAGGATTTGGGGACTATTTATTGGATACAGTGCTCTGAACTGTGAAGTAATATATTTCTTCATTTAGTTTATACTGAAGCATTTTTATTTGATTACTAGATCTTTTGCAGCATTCTAAAATCTGTAAAAATGCAATGTTTCATTTCATTTAAATGTATCAGAGTTTTCAGTTTCAAAGATGATCATGGAAACTTTTGTAATGATCTGAGTGCTACTTATTCACAATGGAAATGCATACTCTGTCTTAATAACAAGACTAATGTTTCCACTTTTAAAGGTTGTACTTTCAAACATTCTACAAGATGAAAGGACAGGCTTCTCTGGTTTTACTTATCTTTAGTAATCTGAAACATTCTCTACTTGTAGATAAAGTAATGCTTGAAATGGTGAGATACAGAACTTAAATATTCCTTAAGCAACAAAGAAAATGAAGTGCACAGCATTTGAATGACTTTCTCCAACTTGCAGAGTCAGCATCACAGTTAGGGTTGAAAAACATATTTGTCTGGCTCTTAAATTGGTGTTCAGTCCTTTGGCCATTTCTGTAAGAAATGGTAAATCTCTGATCTTCCCTTGTGATTACTGAGCACTTCATAAGACAGCAGCACCCTCTGAAATGAGTACTCAGTGAAGAAGTCCCCCAGCTAATAAACTGCAATTCTTGTTCAGCAAGGCTAGCCACTGGATAAGTTTAGTCTATATCTAAATCATAAATTCCTGGCTATGGCCTTATGATACCAAAAGTCATGCTCAGCTTCAAGAGCTGTCTTCTGCAGTATTGTGTCTTTGCTCATAACCCCATTTGTTCAGGTATGCTCTACTTTGGATGGGAACCTCTGCTCCATGCACAGCCTTGGGTGGGGAGAGGTCTGAGGTGTCTGGGACTCCACACCTACAAGTCACTTAGCAGAACCGTTGCATAGATTCTATAGGCATAGTGCCAGATCACTATGCGTGTAACACTTTGAACAAATTTTAACATATTTATGCCTTTCGTCTGGCAATAATGTGAATATTTTACTTCTTTCTAACCTCTCTCAACTGAACTGTCCTTTGGTAGCTTCTTTTATTGTAAGTGACCCAGTGAAGTTCCCTTTCAATAGCTACATTTGCTTGGTGGCACCTAGATTATAGTTCTTAATAAAGAGATGAACATGACAGCACTAGAAAAGCTCCAGGAAACAGGAAATATAATAGCTGAATTCACAAATGGGGGATATTGTGTGAAAGCCTCATGTTGAAGCTGATGCTCCACATCATTCACCAAGAGCCATATTCAACAGTCTACAAAACACTGTGGTTTGCTGTTCCTCTCTGCCTAGCACTAGGCAGGCCCCTATTCAGCCATCTCCCTTGGTCATCTCCAGTGGTTCCACAAACATCTAGTTCTGCCCAGGCAAAAGGCCTTTCGTCGAAGCTACACTATCCAAATACTTCTTGAAATATCAATTAAATATCCATACTGCTCATCTCAATGTTAAGGAGTTCCCACAGAAGGGATCATTGCCCTGCCAATAACCAAGTCTCTCTCTGTGAGCCTAATCTATCAAAATAGTTTTCTCTGTTGATTATGGATGTAATATTATAAGTATATATACAAATAAGTGTATAGGAAAAATGGAATGTGAAAAAAAAAAAAAGAAAAAAAGCTGGAATTTCTCAGTAGCTGGAGCGTGGCTGAAATTCATTTGCATAAGGGAAGAAAATGCTCCCTGTTTTGGTACTCTCCTTAGTTCCATGAAGTACAAATTCATTGCATTGTATACCTTTAAAAAATCAACATGAAAATACAAAACAAATATGGAGTATGCATAGAATAAACTGAATACACTTGTTAATACAAATTAAGAACCGTGAGGTATTCTGATTCAGCAGTGCTCAATCTCTGGTTATACAAGAGCTAAAGAGATGTTGCGAATTTCCAGATGTAGAAAATCAACAGTAATGAAATTGCGTGTTTGTAAGTCAAATCTCTCTAACGTATCCCCACTCCCACTCAAACCACAGTATAGGGTTTGCCAAATTCTGAGAGCAGTATATGCTAAGTATTTTCATTCTTGCAAATCACAGCTTAAAATTTATCTGGAAAATAGCTAGAGCTAAGCAGCCCAGCAGTGGAATCCTTGCACAGCACAGGCAGGAAGCGTGGCTGTCAAGGAGGAGAAGTTATTTTGCCCACAGAAAGGAATGACACACATAGCTGAGCAGAGACAGCTTTGAGCACAGTGAAAGATATAAGAAAGGTATAATCAGAGAAAAGAGCTATAATTTTCCAGAGCAAGATTGCGGAGATTGAGAAAGGATTGATTACTTAACAAGGCAAAGGAGCTCTCTCTTCCAGGGCTGGCACACACAGGCTTGGACAGGCTTTGCCTCCTGGGAGAAGATGGGAGAATGCTCCAACCCACTGGTCCCTCCTGGCCCCCACCACTGGAAAGGGCCACAGAGCAGCCTTGCAGCCCCCTCTGCCAAAAGGCAGTGCTGAACTCAGCGGAGCATGCCCACTGCTTGCCCGGTCATGTCTTCACACACATCTGCTTCCTCCCAAGCTGGAGGATCTTTCCAGCACTAGATCTCTGCATCTTTTCTTTGCAGACCACCCATTTGAAAAAAAAAAAATCAACATTTAATTGCATAGAATAGACCCATAGAATGTCTTTTTTTCATAATCAAAGGAGGGAAACATGACATTTAGTAAGAGATAGAAACCTGAGTAAAATCAATTAAGTTTCAGAAGCTTCTGACCTCATCCCATATTACCTCATTCTGTGAACATCATTTCCCATCCTATTCATGACATAAAAATCTGTGACCGTAATGCTTTGGTTTGTAGTCTGGGCAAACAAAAACACCAAAGTTGTCGATAGTGTTACTCTGGGAAAGAGTTTGTTAACTTTACATTTGTGAGTCTGTTACCAAGGATCACTATATTCAAACGAAGGTCTCTTTTTGCATTGTCAATATTACCTCTTTCTCTTCTCACAATTTGTTACTGTTGTTCTTTCCTATTCCTAATTGGAAAGATTTTTAAATACTATACTAGCTTCTTAGTCTGGTTACATGCCAGCACACTCAGTACTTCTGCCTTCTTTTTTTTATGGTTGGTAGAAAGAAAAAGGATTTCTGATTAACTGTATTCAAAGTTCCTTATGAGCATATGTTCTTAGATTTATCCCCCTATAGTAACACCAAAATATTTTCATGTTGAAATATACATACGAGAATATCTAATTAGATTCTAGATAGAAAAAAACCCAGCACTTTTCATGATAGTTTAAATGCGTAATAATGTCATTTTCCACTCCTTGCTCTAAGAACCATATTTTTCACCTTAAATATAGCTAGATTATAAAACCCTCCCACAAACAACCAAACAAAAAAAATGTTGGAAGAACTTGGGCTAGTGACAATCCAGTTCAATATTTATTTAATGTTCTCTGTGCTATAGTGAATTTTACAAACCCAGTCTTTGGAAAATCCAGGCGAATCAGAACATCAAATGGCATATTGAATTATCTGTTACAAAAATGAAACAACCAGTCCTGTATGCACAGTGGGCCAGAAATAGGTGGTTCCCAAAATAACCACTAGGGCTTCAGGTAACGGGCTGTTCTTACACCTCCATTCCTGTCCTTTTTCAACTCGCTGCTTCCTCTTTTCATTATTCACTGTATGAACAGCTGTGGTTGGAATTGGGAAGCAGGGTACCAGGGCAATATGAAAAGTCTGATTGATAATAATATTGAAGAAAAGGTTATGGCATACACTTGGCCATATCATCTTCTTATAGAATAATATCAGCATGTAGTATTACTAAAATAATACCAGCATGTATGGAATGAGAAGCAGAGGTTATTCTTTGGTAACCCTAAGTCTCTGCTTTCCAGATGTTTGTAGACAGAAATCAGCCTCTGTTACGTCATGGTCCCATTCTGCCTTTAATAATTACCAGCAGTGTCTGGTCCTGAATGAACCACATCTTTCCTTGAGGAAAAATTTCTCCCTAATCTGACCCATACCCACTTGGAACCCAGACAGCTCCTTGCTCAGCACTGAGGTTTTCTGTACCCCTGCAAAATCTTCCTACTGCACCACAATCGCATGACATGCAAGTGTCAGAGAATCACCCAGCTTTCCTGGAGCAGGCTGGAAATCTCTTCTGTCCGTAGGCTACAATCTCTCCCTAACTCATCAGCGCTCTATTTATTGCAAGGTCAGAGGGAGCAGCAGCAACCCAGAAGAGTCAGTTAAATGTGGAGAGTTCAGTATTCAGCTTCCCTGGGATTAGCAAAAAGCAGATCCCTCCAGCCACTTACTTCTCTGGCACAGTCTTTATGTCTTGAAGACACATGTGGTGGCTCTGAAATGTTCTGAGACTGCACCAGGAAATATCACACCAAATTCCTTACTGGAATCACATTTCCATAGGAAATTTCCATAGGAAAAATCCTCTCCTCTCCTCTCCTCTCCTCTCCTCTC
>VZSV01000031.1:5849309-5869709 GCA_013398735.1 Nothocercus julius
CTGTGTTACTGTGATTGTTCTGGTTTTACTTTCTACGAGAGTATATGCTGTCAGCTAGAAGAAAGTTTGCTGAAAGGTTGACTTTGAGATTACTTCAAATGCGCTCTTTGTTGAACACACTTAATCTTCTAAATTCCCTGCTATTGATTTGCAGAAAGAGAAGCTTATGTCTGATGATGGAGATTTATTTCAGGAGTCCAAATTGATGACGACCCTCATCCTATCATACTGTTGACAAATTTCCTCCCCCTTTTTTCGGTATGGTAACATGAAAAATATTGCATTAATAAGCTTCAAAATAAACTTTACCATAGCTAGACTACTTCTTCCTTCCAGAGTGGCAAATGTGTAGCTTCTGGTTATACAGAAATAACATATAGAGTAACGGTTGCTGTTTGCAGACCAAGATTTAGTGCTATTTTCAAAAAGTGCCAGTAGGTGTTTTTGATAAATGTTTACCTACCGTGAGCTCTTTCACTTTGGACTCTAACAAAGTATTTCCTTCTATTCCTAAAACACAAGGGGGCACTTTAGGATAAGAAACCTGTAAGAGTATGGTAAAGGGATACCAAAGAGTTCCGTTTTAGAAAAGTAGCTTTTCTAAATCTTCAAATTTCAGTTGTATAGATGCAGAGAATACCATTAACATCCAAAGCTTTCTGGTCCAGACTTTCAGACAAGAAACATAATACCACTGAATAGATTTTAAAACAGAACAGGGCTTGAATCAGTGAAAAAATATAGGGAAGAGACAATTCATACCAAGCTGTCCAACATAAAATTGTTGGAAGGTTCTTTCTTGAACATGATTTCTTTTTGTTCAAGAATCTACATGCATCAATTAAGAGAACAGATTTGACAGTGTTTTAGTTCACACTTTCCATGTGATAAGCATCACTGCAGGCAGCTGCAGTACAGCATCAAGATGGAGTTAAACTGGATTTTGTTTGTAAATGTATTTTGTTTCCTGTGGAGAGGGAGTATGAGGCAAGCTTTTGCAAGATAGACTCATCTGCTTTACTGAAGAAGAAGTGAGTATCATGAACACAGGCTGCTCAAAGAATGACTAGATATAGCAGATGAAACATTTATCTTTGTAAAGTACAAACAGTCATCTTTCTTTTCTAAGAAACATTTTATTGGTGAATATTCTAACCCCTTTACTTCAATAAAATATCTCTTTCCACTTTTTAGCCAGAGGCACTGCACAATAGTTTGTGATTTAGTAAAAACTTGCAGATGACTTTCAGTGTGCCTTGCTTTGGGTTCATTTCAAGAATGCTGGCAAGGTAAATCTATGGAAAGGCAGGGGCTTTCTTCATAATAGGATGACTGTTGGGAAAGTGAAATAGTAGATGGGGAATGTTAACATGTCACATTATATCTCCAGACTTTCCTTTTTCCTCCAGTGTGTTGGAAGAATGAAGGGAAACAAGGATCCAGCAGAGGAATCTGGGCTGACTTGATCAGTATTTATGATAGCTTAATCACAGGAGAACACAGCATTTTCCTACCCTCAGGCCAGGCTAGCTTAATCTGTGTTCTTGTCATGAATGTTTGCACTTAACAGCTCTGCTCTGGCAGCCATTGGCCAGAAGTTGAAGCCGGAACGCAAACCTTCTGCTGTGTAAGGGTGGCTCTTACATGGTGGAGCATACAGGAAAAGGGCTTAAATGTAGGCATGTCTTTGGGCTGCCAAACTAGGATTGGCTAAAGATGAAACCTTAGTTTCCTCAGTTAACCTCACTCTGTTCCAGGATCTGAAGAAGGGTTGCTGTGGATGGATTCCCATCCATCAGGCCGGAACTGCTCCTCTCTTCTAAGGAGCATGGGCATTGAGTACATCAAGGTTCTGGGTATATCCAATTCTGCACAACAACATGAGGCTGATAGTGTGCAAAGGCAGTGGTCTCTGCCTGAATACACTGCAGTGTGCCTGCCCTGTCTGGAATAGATTTTTGTGGATTTTCTGGCAGCTTTTGGAACTACTTAGAATGGAAAATTCTTTTGAAATATAGCCTTGGGGTTTGTATTTTTTTTGTACATCTTTTCAGGTGGGCTTTATTTTAGAAAGTGTAGAGCAATGTGCATGTATGTTCATTCCACTTCTATTTTTAAACACTGAATCAGTGGTGGCATCAGACAGAGACAAAATATTATTTCCTCAAGTATTTGCAATCTGAACATTTGCCTCAGGATTTAGACAAGGAATCATTTAGTAGGAATCCATGGAGCAGTATCCCTGTTCAGCAATAAAAGCTCTTAAAATGAGTGGTCAGATTAACATTAGACTGTGACAAGATTAGAACATTTGACAGTGATATATAGGGATATATATTCCATACACTATGAACTTGGGCCAAATTAGATGGTCATAGGGTCCTCAATGTTTATTTCCTGGGGAAAATTTAATCTAATCATCTGGAAGGTACAACTGTCTAAGATACCCTGTGGTATCTTGCAGAGCAGTATACATATTTGTCAAATGAAAGAGTAACAAAACAAAAATAAAAAGAATACGATATCCAAGAGCGTCTGGTAATTGTTGTCAATGACAAGTCACTTCTTCACACTTCAATTATTTTATTTTATACCTAAGAATGAGAGGAATATTTAAAAGGCTCAGTTTGGCATTTTTTGAATTTCTTCCCAAGCATAACATCCTCTTTAGATTTTCAGCCACCTACTCATGGCTTATTCTCTATCTGACACTTGAGTAATTGTTATAAACCATTTCCATCTGTGATTTATTTTGTGTTTCCTATTGCAGATGACAGTTAATGTATCTTGTCTGATGCTATGAAATGAAAAAACATGGTCTGAAAATGCAAAGAACAAATACTTGCAAAGACTGAGAAAAAAAAAAAAGTTTAAATTTACAAAATTCAAGTACTTTGAAGATCTCCCAGCATCAGTGTTAGGTTGACTATAATATCTCTTTCCAAAAAATTCAAGTGAGAATAGGATGCTGCTACTTATAAATTTGTATTTGCATCCTAAATTGAAAATAAAAAAAGGATTCAGTATTATAGATTTCCACATACTTTCTAAATTTACTCTTCATTTTGCTCCAAACAACTTCCGCGAACATCAGAAAAGTTATATCATGAATAAGTCATTTGATCCAGGGTGAACAACAGAACCTGAACCTGATAAAGTCTAATCACGTCTGCAATGATCCAAATGCAGCAAGAAAGTCTAGTGTAGCTAGTGTTAATTCTAGAGGCATCTATTGACTAGAACTTGGCAACTGGAAGTGGTAAAGATCAGGAAGTCACAGCTAGCTCAGAGAGGGGCAAGTTGTCAGCAACCATGCAATGCTGGAGAAAATCACCTGTTATGGCTAAGTTTAATGCCTACCATAAAATATGCAAGAATTGTCTTCATTTTCAAATATACTAACTAAAAAAGGTTGAAATATCTATGCATCAGTTTCATTTTCCAAACTCTGGCAGTTTGGTAGTATTAAGAATTAATTTTACCTGTCCCTCTCCTAGTTAATTGGATGCATTTTCTACTATAAAAGACATTTTTAATTTCATCATGACAGCTTCAGCTGCATAGATGAAACTCATAGCTCACTCAGAGCTGGGGACATCCATAATTGCTGTAGTTCAAATCAAACCATGTGTTATAATATTAAAATCATGGTGGCTGTAGTTTTGACAGATAAAGTCAAGATGAAACTGGTTAGTATATGCTCACCATATACACTTTCAATGGTTTTTGCGCACAGAATATGTGATGTGCATGCAGCTGTCATGAGTGCACATGGAAATTATTAGTCTAGACTGATCCATGATACAAAATATTTATTATATTGATATCAGTCTTTAAGTTTTTCTATGGCTAAGCATTAAGCTGAATCAAACCTAACGAAGAGTATTTTCTGTGAAAAGACCTGGGCACCTCACATCTTGAAATGTCAAACTCATGCTGTGCATCTTAAGTCTTTTTTCTTTATGCATTTGTATATATAGTAGTTAACCTCAGACGAATTTAAAAATGAGAAATTGTTGCTTAGTTCTATTTTTGTAAGAAAGAATAGTTCTTCCTTGTCAAGTCAAACATCAGTGGAGAGCATGTGGAAAAGGTTGATGAAGAAAAGGTAGATCCTACAGCTCAAGAGATAGAAAAGGTATTCTCTGGGTTCTAGAACTTCATCCTGCTAGATACTGCTGAGCAGCTCCCATCACATTGAGGGAATTTAGGAGACTGTAAATCACAGTAGGTCCATAACACCTGTCTAGCTTCTGCCCTAACAATAAGAAAAGCTTTCAGATTTTGGAGACTAACATGCTTAGTCTTATCATTTTCTCATCTTTTCATCCCCCACATACCAGATTTTCAGCATTCTGCTAACTAGTTGCAGTCAGTCACATTGTGATAGTTCATCAGTTTGATGAATAACTCAATTTCTGACTACCTAAATGTGGAGTAATAGATAAATGTGCCCAAATTCTTTCCTAACAACTCATCTCTGGAATGAATGCTCTCCTGGTATTGTGCAGGTGTCCTCAAAACAAGATAAAATCTTCTGAGCGTACCAACTTGCCATGTCCCAGATGAACTATTATGTCCTGAGCACTTTGAGTTCTCTATGGTTTCATTTAATACCTTTTGTCTGCATCCATACGTGAGAACAGTAGAATTGAGAAGCTATTTCCAGTAAGACTGAAAACTGTTGCCCAAATTCTGATTTCATAAATTTTGGTAGATAACAATAATTTTGGAAAAAATACATTCAAAAGTTTCCTTTATCCCAGTTTTTCTCTAACTTCAGAACAATTTCAGGATTGGGCAAATATACATTCTACGAATATAAATATTTCCTGATATCTTTTTCTCCTGTCTTTAATCGTTTCTTTGTTCTTATCTGCCTTCCCTCCCCTTTCTTTTTAGAGGCATTAAATAAGTTTATTGCTTTCTGTGGGGGTTTAGACCCATAAACTGCTGTTTATGCAGGACAGGGAGATAGTCTGCATTCCTCAATATGTTTCAATCATTATTTAAAAATCATATTAGAGAGCAATGTATCCCTGAGATATCCTCAACAAATAGCTGCTCAGCCACTAGCAGCCAAAGAACCATAAAACACTGTAAGAAAGAGCTGTTTAAAGTTCCACATTTATATACAGTTCTAACAGAATTAAGATTGCTTACAGGACTAGCTGAAAAACATAAAAAAAAGATGTAGTATCAGTAATTTACTATTCCCAATTAAAAATCACCTTTTGCTTATTCATAGTTACAGAAATTAATGCATATGCTGCATTTGATACCTTCATACCTCACTTAAGCAAACACCGGGACTGGGCTGCAATACACATACATACTTGCAATCCATTTTTAGACATTAGTTGTAAAGAAGTGACTTCCAGTTATACAGTAACACATGGCTCAGATATCTTACATAGTCCCAGTTAGATCTGCAAATGTCTGTCTGGATCATATCCTGGCATTATTTACATTTCACAGATGCTGAGAATAAGTTAGAAGATTCAGTGATTTGTGAAGGACAACAGACATCATTGCTGTGAAAAGATTAGTTGTGAATGACTAAAGAACTGTATTCAAATCACTAAAATGTTCCCTAGATCTGTCAATTCCTTAAAAGTGCTATGAACTATTAACCACACATCTCATTCTTAACTCAAATGGAGTTGAAAATGCACGTATACTCTTAAAACAAGGCCTTTAAAAAGAGGAAGTCCAAAATTTTATAGAAGCATGTGCTCTATAAAACAACAGTGAAGCTAAAGAAAGACTTGCAAATATTCTTAGTGGATCAAAAAGAATGGGAAATGATTAATTGGCAATGATGCAAAATATTTAGTGATGGTCAGGACATCATTTCTGTAAATGTAGAAGATAATCCAGAATTAATACTGTATGTGTATAGAATAAGAAAAGGCATTTGCAAAATATCTCATTGGATATAAATATTTTGCTTGGGATGAAAGGAAATGTGCTGTCATTTTTTTCATAGGACTTAGAAAAGAGAAACATTTGTATAGTTTGCTTCTCTCTATTTTCTTAAAAATATTGCAGCTTTGAAGGATGGGGAGGACACACAGAGGAAACCATCTCAAAAGAGATAACATAAGGTTAAAAAAAATGTAATTTTTTGATAGCAATGAAATGCCACAAATAATACTTTAAGCTTTCCTGATTACTTACTGGATTTTAGGCTAATCCCTCATCAGCCCCAAATGGAATAATAAGGCATACCTCAATAGTTATGTGCAAGCTTAGTGGATTGCCACAGTTTATCTGCTTTCCTACTATAGCCGAGAGAGAAGGGAGAAGAGGAAAGGGGAGTGAAATTCCAATCTCAGAGAAGAGCCAAAACTCCTGTTGGTGTAAGGAAGGTTGAACTGTCACAGGTGTCATTTACAGAAGATATTGTCCTGCTCTAGTCAAGTACAATTGTGCCTAAGGATCAAGAAGTTTGGTTTCCAATAACAGCCTCGTGTCCTTTTTCTGTGTCCTGTTTGGAGTTGAATCAGGGTTTGAAAGTAGCCTTAGAGAAGTCTTAGAAAGATGAACCGAAAGAAAGATAAGAATGTGCTATTATTAGGCTAGACAAAAAAAAAAAAAAAAAATCATTTTCTCTTGAATATATACAGTGCAATCTTGTGAAGGTTGTTACTTACTTTTCTACTTCCCAACCTTTGAAAAACTGAAAAAAAATCAGCTAATTAAGCCCTTTTTGGAAGGACTAAAGGAATAGTGCTAAGATGCGATCTCCTCTCTACTCTACTCCTAACTAGTCTCTATTCTACTCCTAGCTGCTTTGCAGGCCACCCTTCAGTGTACATCCAACCTTTTACAAGGGAGATTGTGTTAGGAGAAGAGAATTTCTGGCTTGGTGATAAGAAATATTCTTGTTATTTGGTTATTTGGGCTGTTTGAATAGTGCGGCATTAAAAGCAAGTCAGTGTGGAACAACATTATGACTCTTTTGCCAGTTTTTCTATTATTCATGTTTTGTCATGTATTATAAGTTGGAAACCTCATTCTTCAAATTCACTTGTGAATATGCAGAGAATTAGGTGAGGAAAAAAAAAAGTAAAAAGAATCATAGAAAAAGCCAGAAGCCAGGGATAGACCAGATAAAACGCTGGGGCAACATTTGTGGAAAAGTTTTAAGTTGCTCTGGAGGACAGATCTCTGAGCTTTGCAAGAACATGAGAGCTGAGTTTTTGAAATGCTCCACTCTAAAGAGTTCAGGACTACAGCCTGGCTCTGTAGTTTTTTCTGATTTCTTTTAAAGGTGTTTCAGAGTTTTCAGGTATATGTTGTGGGAATAACTCAAGACTCACACTACTAGACTCAGCAAAAGCTATAGGACTAGAAATTCAGCTCAGCTAAACTAAAAACATTTATTCATTTGGCCATCTAACTAGATATTATTTTTATGAAATCTTTTTTTTTTTCCCAAAATTTACCATTTTGTAATAATAAATAAATCTGTAAATAAATACTCCATTTCTCAGAGAAAAAAATTAATTAAACCCAATTGGATTTTTTAACCTTCTGAAGCATAAAGGATTAGAGTAATAAAAAATGCAAATTTCAAAAAGAAAACTAATTGTGTCTATAATTGCTTGTCTGTAAGAAGATTTGATTTTCCTTTCCCTCGAGAGAGCAGTAATCAGTTTGAATAAGAATAGGTCCAGTGAGCTCATGCTTGTATGTACTCATCAATAGGGCATGTAATTCTTACCCAAGAGGGACAGGAATTACAAATCAAAGCTCCTTCCTTTAATATTCTCCCTGATGTTCTCAGTTTCTGTCTTTGTGGAGTGAAGTAGAAGGAAATTCAATCAGAAATTAAAAAAAAAAAAAAAAAAAAAATTTGCAAATATTGATTTGTCCTATCTAAACTGTCAAATTTGGCCCAAGTCAGAAAGAAAAAAAAATACACTTTTCGAAATATAAAAAGAATACCTTCTGCTTCTGAATATACTTTATATGAAGATTTGCATTATATCTATATATTTCAAAGTGTGATTTTTCAAGTGTTGTATCAGCAGAAGGAACTGGAAACTAAACAATATTTATCTCAGCAAAGAGTTTTATCAACGTCAGTACTGTATGTCAATTTCCCAAAAGCCACAGCACTTAATGTATCCTATAATGACTACAACATGCAAAATAAGGTCAGACAGATGATACATTTAGGACTCAGTGAAAAGAGATTATTACAGTTTGGCTTGACATTTCTTGGATGAATCCTGGTATCATGAGGTGTAACTTTTGGGAAGTTCTGGATTGTGATGGGCTTTGGGGCCCAGAGGTCCCTTGTCCTGCACTGCTGGGGCTTTTGCGGTGGTCTCTAGGCTCATGTCCCTCCTGACCTAACCCAACTGGGTCAACAGGGGCTGAAGCAGGATCACAGAAGGTTCTCCAGTTGCAAGGCATGTATCCTCAACTGGTAATTCACACTGGACACATAAATAAATGACTCACCACACAGGTAACATGGACAGATATGGTGCAAATACAGTTGTCACCAGTGGTCTCACCCTGTCCCCCTCTCTGGCCAATTGGGAGGGAGGTGCTTTAGTGCAATATGGATCCCTCCAGGAGCTGGGCTTAGACACCAGCCCACCCAGTAGCAGGCCACAGCAGCCCCAGGCTCTCCAGTTGCTGGCACCTAGACATAAGAACTCCTGAGGCTCACAGTCCCACTCTTGTTGCTAGTACAGACCAGTAAGTGGTCTCCCAATCAACTATCCTGTACTCTGCGGCCTCTTCAGTGGTCAGCCAGGACTCTCCATGTCCATCAGTAGCCAGCTGTCCTCTGACTTTGCCCTTAGTGACACACACCTGGCTCCCAGGTCATCTCACCTTCTTGTCAGCTAATCCTGCTTGATGTTTGCTAGCGATTCACGCTCACTAGCATACACTCACTTGTTTGCCTCATTTGCTGGCACTACGATACAGACTCTGTGACCTGTGGTGTTACCCCCGTTGCTGGTGCTCAGACTCTCATTCTCTCCAGTTATCGGCAGAGCAGACACAGAGGTTCTCTCCACTCATGATCCCACTACAGTTGCTGACTCTCCTTCATGTATACAAATGCACACAGCATAAAGAGTCCCTCCCCCTAGGGAAAAAGTAGTTAGAAATCACATGTAATTATAATATAGGACAGAATGCACTAACCAGGAGCAGGGCATGGCCAGACCAGGATATTGACCATCCTCATTTACCCACAACCAACTCCTTTTCATCCTCTCATTCCTCTATTTTCTCATGTTTGTTCCTACCCAAATCATCTAGATTCCTCATTTTCTTGGCCTTTGGTGTCTCCCCTAAACATAATAGTATTGCACAATCCTAAAATGTGCTTCCAAGACTTTTAGGAATATATTCCTAAAATAATAATATTCCACAATGTGTCCACATAATAATATTCCACAATGCGTCCCTACCCCTGGGCAGTGACCTCCGCCTCTGTCTGAAAGGTGCTCTGTAGAGCTGCTCTGGTTGCCTCGTCTTGCTGGATTTCATACCTGCACCACAGCGCTGATGGTTTCCTGGGACAGCTCATTGCTCTGAGTAGGTAATTTGGTACCTCACCTGCCACCATCCCTCTATGCTCCTTTGTACAGCAGCTGAGACCTTGGTGAGATGATTGCTCCTGTGAAGGGTCTAGGAGTAGATATCTGGGTGTTATTTTTTTTTCCTCTGCCACTGTCTCTCTTGGTGCTTGTGGAGATGAGCTTTCCATCACATAAGCTAACAACTTTCATTGCTAATAAGGACTTGTGGCTCTGGTATCATGATGTTTCAGACATTGTTTTCTCTCTTATTATGTGGTGTCAAGACTTTATATTCAGAAGTAGTTAAAGATTCTGTATAAAATATGTTTGGGGAGTAAGGTCTCATTCCACAGAGTTGGATATTGCACTCATAAATCTCTACACATCATGACAATCACAACTTACCCCAAGTGTTTTCCTCTACCCAGTCATCTGATGAGTACTTGAATTCACAGGCGCAGTGATAAAGGTCTTGTGGCAGCTCTTCATGACCTGCACTTAGCAATACCTAATTGTGGTGCCTTCTGCACTGCTATTGAGTATCACTGAGATGGCTGTTTTAAAAGTCAAAAAATTATGATTGGTTTTCCTATATATTCTTGTTAGAAACTATTAGTGAATGACATTTCTGCTTTTTCAGGTCATAGATTATTTATGAGAACAATTGATTTAGCAATACATAGCAGCATCAAACTTTAAATAGATTACACGGACTATGCTTCATAAATCACATCATTGGTCACACATTCTTAACTTTTCCAGAAGTTCAACTGTTCTATTTTTTTTTCCACTGACAACAGTGAATACCCCTCTAATAGTTACTTTAAAAACAAATTGCTTCATTTTTGTAGATTATCTATAAACAGATTTTAAAGGTAAATCTTTCCTTAAACGTGCTTGGAATGATACTCATCAGGAGCATTTCATACTAGGAAATACTACAGCAGTACTAGTTTGACAATAATGCGTGTTCTGCAAACCAAAAGAATTTGTTCTTATCACATGCTATCTGTTGTGGATGATGTATTGAAAGTGATGTTATGTATTTATTCACACTTCCTTCTCCTGAGATCTTCAAAACCTGCCTGGATGCCACCCTGTGCCACGTGCCCTAGGTGTCCCTGCTTGAGCAGGAGGTTTGGACTAGATGAACTCTCGGGGTCCTTTCCAACCTAAATCACTCTGTGATTCTGTGAATGATAATTGCAGCATATACTTCCCTTCTCATATTTCATCAATGATATTAACCCTGACCTGCATGAATATAATTTTCTGCATTAATGAGAAATGGCTTTCTCCAAGAGGAGTCAGAGCTAAGTAAACACAAGTAAACACTACCAGCTGTGTCAAATGGTAGTGATAAACAGCTTTCACTTTTTATTTAAATGACCATTTAAATGACTTTTATGACTTTTTTTTTTTTTTTTTTTTGTAAGCAAAAGCCCATTTGGAATTCCTGAAGACTAAGAGAATTGACAATTTTGAAACAAGTTTGGTGATATGGTATGACCTACTTACACAAATTTTGTCTTGGTGGATGCTTGCAGACGTTATGCTCCATTTTTGATTCTGAACAGGCAATGTAGAGTAATAGTAAGATGTGGAAGTATGGCAGAGTAAGACTAGCAACTTTCTTAATTCAGAAATTAGAACTGGTCAATGCTCAAAATTTCTGTACCAATTCTGTTTCCAAAATTTTAATTAGAAATCTAAAAGTGTTTAGAACTCCTCACAGAATAGAAATTCTGAATTTCCTTCCCACTCATAGGTATTTAAATTTTGAGACTAATAGTGTCTAAAGGAAGAAGAGACACTACTTGTGATGGTCTGCAGTTTTACAGACTCTCAGGGCATTTGCATAGTTCAATGTGAGCAGTCTCCCAGCCAATGTGAGCATAACCTGTGTGGGAACAGCAGAGACCAGTTTAAAACAGATAAAAGAAAGTATTACTTTACATGGAGGCTATTGAATTTCAGGAATGTGATGTGAAGGCAGATGGTATCAGCAGTGTTTAAAAAGATGAATTCATGGGAAGCAGATCCATGAATTGATACTGGAAAGGATGTGATATCCCTAACATGAAGAACATGGGAAATAGAACTCAAAAAGGGCTCACGCTTATGTGTTTGCTCTGAATACTCAGTCCGACTGCCTTTTTCAAAGAGTGAATACTAGCCTAGATGGACTTTTTGTATAATGAAGCGGAGTATTTTCTTGCACAGTGAAAAATGAAAAGGATTATTCTGATTATGTTAGTTCTTCATTTAAAGGATTGAGAATTGTGGAAAGTAAAAAAGAAGTTTTATGCTTATTCAAGAACAGGGAGGATTTCAAACATTCAGTAAGAGAAAATGGTAATTAAAAATAAACTTTGAACATTATTTAAATGGCCTGCAAAATAAAATTCAACTTCATGAGATATGCAACCAAAAATATTTGCAGAAAGTGGCTAACCATTATAATACTGATTTATAAGTTGTATTCCAAACTGGGAAAAGTTTTCTGTGTAATACTTACTTATTTATATTACTTAATTCATGTTCCCCAGTGTTAAACTCCAGAAGTCTCTGTAAAAATTGCTTTGTTATACCCAAATACTAAAGTAGCAAGTCAGAGCCAGTGTTGTCCAAAGACTTCTGAAATCATTTGACACTCTTCTATTCATCAGGCCTTATGTGGAAGATTCAAATTCCTCACCAGCAAAGCAGGCCAAGCCAAATTTGGGCAACGTATACCAGACAATCCAAATAGCTTTCTCATGAATTTTCTTATGCAAATATTTTTCAGGAAAGCATTGACTAAAATGAAGCTGTTCTAAGAAAGCAACAAAAAATGATCCAATGAGTCCAACCTGGGAAAATAACAGCAATATTTCTGTTGTGTTTATAGAATAACTGAAGGAAATATATAGCGGAAATAACAATTAGAGATTTTAATCTGAGTATTTTTATATCTGGGCTTCTGTTCTTACCACTTGACTAAAATTCTGCCTCAAAACTCAGTTTTCTCCCCCCCCATTTACTCTTCAAATTTGAATGTCTAGACGCCCAGGTTCAGTGGCAAAAGTAGAAGTTTTTCCAAGACGTTTGTGAAAGAAGAGTATCTAAAAATCAGGCTTTTAAAATCTTAATTCTTTCTAGCATCCTCATTAAACAAATAACATTTTTATCTTCACATGTGAGTTAGACGTAAAGCTCAGTGTAGACAGTGGTAATTTTGTAGCTGAAAGGCTTGTGACTTACAGTGACTGAAATGATTATGGGTTGCCTGTGTTTTTATCTTGCATGATTATATATAACACGCTGACATTCAAAATACTTAGAAAGGTTTTAAACAAATGTATAATTACTATTAGCTTTGACCTTTTGCTGTGTATATCTTCTGAAACACCTTGACTTAGACTTGGTTATTTAACAAATCTAAAGCAGTAGGCTTTTCATCTATTGGTAAACTTAAAGGGCTTACTCATACTAATTATTTTGAAATGTGTTCATATGGTATTATACATTATTTCAATGAATAATACAGGGCAGGAAATTTCTTGGCAGAACATTTTTCAGAGTGCCATAAATCTAGAAATAACATAAAAGCATAGTGGATACATAGTTAAAAGCACAGTTTGAGGAATCATATTTGTGCAATTCTCTGAATCTTTTTATAGGAGAGTATATTTTTAAATATGATCAAACCAAAAGGTATTCTCTGAGAGGCTGGTGTTTATTGTATATATTATCATTGTAGCTAGGAAATTTTGTTGTGGGAACAGAAACGTGTGCAGTAGATTTTTTTGCAAATTTAGGAGATAAAAATACAATCTATTCTCTGAAAAACTTGCAAAACAAATAAAATCAAAAATGCAGAGCATGGATACAGTCACTGAGAGGTAAGAGAATGAGGAGAGACAAGACATACATAGCTAGAATGATATGCTGTATTCTTAGGTCAGCAGCAGCCGACATTTTTTGTAAGTACCTCTTCAAAGCAGAATGCAAGAAGAATAATGAGAAGAGCTAATGAAATAGCTTAGCAACTATTTAGAGTGAGCGCCTTCCAAGCTTGAAGGGCAGTTAGGAAACTGAACAACAGACAAATCACCTACTAAATGCTGAGATGGATTAAAATGTAAAAACAAAAGCAGAAAAAAAAAAAAAAAAGAGTATATTTTCTTTAGCAAATATTCCTTAATAAAAAAATACTTCAGAGTAAGGATGCTAGCACTGACAAAAACACATCTGTGCAGTTTTTTGCATTTAAACTTCTAATATATATCAGCATCAGCCCTATCTGATATGTGTTGCTTTTTGTTGCATTCTAGGGCACAGAGATTTTTGCAATTGCATTAGCAATTAAAGACCTGATAACATTTCTGTTTACTTACTTACATATTGGCAAAGGAGCTAAGATTCTGGCTAGCAAAGAAACCAATATGGGACTAGGAAACCCTGGCAAATAATTTTTCTCCATTTGGCCATGTGGTTCAGGGTAGACATTTGAAGTCTTCCGTTAACATTATGTTTGTTTCAGCCTTAAGAATAAAGCAAAATAAAAAGAAGAATCCATACTGCATACTAATAATCCATGAATCAAAGAGCACTTTGTGGCATAAAGAAAACATATTAGTTGTTCTCTTGCTTGTTCTTAGCTTTTCTTTTAACATCCTTTCCAGTGTAACTGTTGAAAATATGTTTATGCTTATGCTATGATAAAAACATCAAGCTTTATTTTCTGATAGTTGTCACAGTGACTTTTTTAAAAACAGATCAAAGAAATATTAACTTGTTCCTGTGGAAAAACAAAATAGAGAAAAGAATCTCAACTTTTCACATAATGTTCTTAAATATTGAGATTTTCATTTGCAAACTTATGAAAACACATCATGACTTCCATGTATTTGATATTCACACTTTATCTCTGTCATCTTCTGACATATTCCAGACTGACGAGTAATGCTTCCTTCTTTTTTAAAAAAGAAAATTTATTACTCTCAAATTGAGATTCCTCTTCGTTCATCCCCAACATTCCTTCTCTGTGATATGCTAACTTCATCTCCAGTAAAATCAGTACCTGTACTGGATTTAGCTTTTGCGAGGATTCTATATTATTCACTTGTCTTTTGATATTTCAAGGGATGCTCCTCTACCATACAGTCTTGCAAGCTGGGAAAGATTAAGGAACTCTTCCATATTATAGAGATTTATAGCGTCAGCTATAAAAAATGTTTTCTTTATTAATTTTTCTTGATATTAATGCAAATATACTGTTATGTCAAACTGAAAGGCAAGCCTCATCTCCTTGCTAAAATAAATATACTTCTAGAAATATAACAAATATAAACAACAGTGTGCCCAGTGTGACTTTCAGGAAAGGGTGTTGAGTTAATATTAAGAGACTCCTGAAACTATTTGATAAAAATAAAATATACACACACAGAAAGAATTTTATTTTCAGGTCATTAAAATTTATTTTATGGTCACTTTATATCTAACAATGCAAAGTCTTTTGTATTTGTGCCTGGAGGCCTAGGCCAAGAATGTAAGTCACTGTCATAAGCAGTTCATCTGCATAAATTTTTTTTCTACCAAGAAACAATTAAAATAGATAGACAAAAGGTTTTAGAAAATACATGGTGTTATCATTCCTGTCTTAGGATAGATTAAAAGTAATATATTTGATTTTTAGTATACATTAAACCTCCTAATTCATTTTCAGACATTTAAATTTTTTTTTTTTTTCTGTATTGTAAAAAACATTCTCAGCTCAGGTCCATCAATCAGAGAGGAATGTTAATCTGCCAAGCTGAAGTGTGAAATATAATTTTTTTTTTTTTTTTTTTGTATTGCCCCAAAGATTTATTCTGTCCCATTGTTTGTTAGTTATGGATTTGTATGAAAGTCATTCTTATATTAACTGTTTATTAACTGTTATGCAACTGCTGAACACAAGTATGCTGAGGACATGTGATTCCAGCACTGCCAAATAAATTAAGACATTCCACATTCATTTTGACAGAAATGTTAGACTGCAATGATGGCAGGATATATTAGGATTTAAATGTATCAAGTTTAATTTATTTTAAAATTATTTAAAAGTTTATTCTATGAAAGTGAAGAAAAAAAGGCTCTTAAAAATGAAGTACAAAAGTAATTCATGAAATAAATATTCTGTTTTCTTTGACTTTTTGTTGAGGATTGACTAGGTCTACACTCCTCTCCTTGAGCTGATATGACCTAGTTATCTTTACTCTGTAAAAAGTCTTTAGATTATCTTCAGAATACCCGATACTTTGATATATCCAGCACACTTAAAAGTGTCTACCAAATATGTATAGGGATTTGTTAATCGTAATAAGTTTAATCTGCAAAGTTATTAAAATGATAGACAAGACTTTCTGTAGTGAGGCCGGTTGAAATTAGTCTACTGAAAAATAGCATTTGAAGAAAAGTGGGAAAAATTTTCCACACAATAACACATGACCTATGAACTGTCTAAGGAATAAAATAGTAATTAGTGAGGCAAAGCTTTATCAAAGTAAGGTAGCAGCAATGAAAATATGGAATCATAAAAGTATTTTATTTTTATTAAGTATTAAACTATTCATGCATGGCTGATGCCAATTTAACTGAATATTTAGTGAATCTGATTTTAATTACCTGAACTACATAATTTCCACACTAGCAAATAGAAACAGGAGGAGGAGAAAATATTCAATGACAATTTCTGTTTGTCTTTTCATAATTTTATGTATGTTTTTCTTTTCATTAAATGCTTTCATTCATGATAAAAGGGAATTTATAATTCATGTTTATATGCAGGTCTGCTATTTTGCCTGATCTAAGCAAATTTTTTTATGGAGATATACAGGGTACTTTTGGAAAAAGATAGCAATTAGTCCTGAGCTTTCCTAGTGCTGTCCTTATTTTCAATAGAGTGCCCCTCCATGCTTAATATAAGAAAATATATTAACTGTTAGATTGCATCCTGATGCCTTAATGACTAGCCTGTAGAAAGAGAGACAAATGCTTAATCCTAAGTGTCTGCAGCATTTCTAGATTAGCTGTATTCTCTTCAAACCTCTTGTTCTTTTTTTTTTTTTTTTTGCTATTTTTCAGGACATAAGTATATTTACTCAGAATAAAAAGGATACATCTGGTTGAACACTTGCAGTCCATTAACTTCCCCTGGCACTCACCTTTACTCTAGCCCTTCTCTTGCTCTTCTGTCCACCTTTCACTCAAGTTTCATTGTAGGCCCAAATAGTCAACAGCCTCATGGAAAGTCTGCTGTGCCCTGCATGCCCTCATTCCTCACACAATGCAGTGACAGCCTCTACAGCACACTTACAATGTCCCTGGGCAAGAGTGCCACCATCCTCCTTGTGCCTGGGGTGAACTTAATCCAGGCAGGGGATCAGCCCAAATTTGTCTTGTTGCTCTGTGTCTGGTCTTTCTGAAGAGGTAGTAATAAGCTGAATTCATTGCTTTCCATAATAAATGTAGCTCACATAATAAATGTAGTGACTGTAAGATTACGTCTTGAGCTTAGGTTGTAGCTTAGAAGTATAAAAAAAAATGAAAAGACTTGATTGCTTGCAAAGAGTATGATAATGCTCCATTCGGCAAGGTATAGTGTTTTAAAGTATTCTTAGATATCAAAAGTTAATATTTTATAAGACAGTTTTAATTAATATGAGATTTTTAAATATATGTGCTGACTAAAATAAATCATCAAAATCAAGAATTGTTGCAAAATCGCTGACATACACTTATACTTCATAGGATCCCCAGTAAGACAATATGTATATGAATAGAGTCTTGGTTTCCAAATTATTGTTTTTTTATAGAAAATCGGTACCTAGGGAAAGATTTTCCTTTGAGAACTGGGTTCCAGAGCCAACAGCTGTGATAATACCTGGCATAACTACTTTTAAAAGGGAACACAGGGAATATTTGGAACTTAAAACCAAAGTAACAGTTGAAATACATGTTATTGCTGCATTTTCTTTTTTTCTAAGTCAGTAGTACGTTTCTGTGTGTCATTTTTAGAATAAAGCTCTTCTTTTTTCATCATTTCTTTTTTAATTTATTATTTAACCTTGGACTTAAAAGTAATTTCAGGATCATTGGAAAAACATGGATTTATTTTACTTGTCCAGGAAGTGTCAAAATGACTCTGTTCTATGAAATCACTGTTGGAGGGTCATAGACACTATGTGTTGGAGTTTTAAAGCTTTAGATACTTATCTCTCCTCCATGCATCTTCCTCCGTCAGTTTCTAAGGGTCTGACAGAAAGCTTGATGTTGGATGCAAGGCTTGTAAGAAGTCTTTCTCTAAACCAGATTTAACCAGATATTATTGGCAAGCAACTGGAAACAAGAGAGATGGCCTGAGACCAGTCTGTGACTACTCTCTTATTTTTGTCCATCATAAAACAAATTCCAGGAATTTTCTATCTCCTTTGGGCACTTAGATTTCTTACCAGTGTATTCGGTGTATCATATGCAGTGACCTAGATATCTCTCCTATACTATTGCATGTCATACCTAGATGCTCTGGAGTTACTGCTGTGTCATCACGTCAGACACAGTTGGACTTGAGATCTTGCTGACCTGTTGCTGTCAGACCTTTTGGTAGGTCATGATACTGTGATTAAAATGTGAGAAATGTCACTGCAGTGGGAGTGAGAGAATATAGGAGGAGTCAAATGGGCAAACACAATTCAAATATACAAAAACTAGCAGGTTATGGTCATAGAAGTAATCAAAGTGCTGAAGCACAGAGTTGGAAGCATGATTTTTCTGCTTGAGCTGAAAAATGCAAGTTCAGTAGTTGGCAGCCACACCAGATCCTTGTCCTGGACATACTCACCATTTCTGAAAGCAGCACTAGAAAATCACAAATAGCTGGAACCTGCATAGCTTTTGAGAATTTCAGTGAAATTCCAAAGATCCAAGAAGAGTTTGGACATTCCCAAAAGTGCATATCTGTCTCTGGTTTGACACAAAGTCTAGGACCTGTGAGAGCAGGAGAATCTGTCTCTGAGATTCTTGGTTTCTCATCACCCAAAATTTCAGACAGTCCATAGACACCTTCTGGCTCCTCAGGTCCCTACCAGCCTACAAGCAAGTTGCTCGCATGTCAATGCTGCTCTGTTCTCAGAAGCCCACTGAACCCACTGCTGGTGAGAGCAAAGAGCCGTAGGCTTCTTCTTCTTTGGCAGCCAGCAAGACTGGCAATCTTAGCTTGTGCTTTCATCACCAGTTCATTTCTGTTTCTCACTAATCTTCTTTTTATTAACAAAATTTCCTTCCAAATCCTTTCTTTGTCAACATCCTTTCCTTAGCTTAGATGTTTTTTTTTTCTAGAAAGGAGGGCTGTAGAGATGAAACACTAGTAAACACTAGTAGTTCCTGTAAGCTCCTGAATTTTCTTCTCAGTCATTATTTATTTCTGTTAGTTCTTGGAATCTTTTATTTTAATAGAATGTGTCTGTGTGTTTAAAGTTGTTCCCTACATGCTGCTAGAAAAAAAACAGTCAGCTCCTAGAGAAAATACTTTTTTTTTTATCGACTTTTCTTTTGTCTCAAGTTTGCTTTTATTAAAAATAAGTTATATAAGTAGCAATGCAAATTCTCATAAACTGTTACTGAAAGTTCTTCTACTATAAAACCTCCTTTCTTTCAGCCTTGGGTTATTCTGCTTATGGAAATCTCAAAAAATACTAAAAACAAAACAGATTAGCATTGAGTTTAAAGACAGGCAATCCTCTTCACTCACTTGAAAGAAATAGAAACATGTGTTTTGTCATTGTGTCTGATCATCTAACCCTGCAAATCCACACAGCATAGGCAGAACTAATCCTTAAAGCTCATATTTAACTCATCATGATCCTTTATTAATACATCTTATGTGTTTCTTCTCAGGGATTTAACATAATGAACAAGGAAAAATCTTAGGGAACATGGAGCATGGCATGCTAAGGATTTGATCCTGGTGTGACAGCAGGATGAAATACTTGTATCTGGAAAGACTCAAAAATACATATGCAAATCCAGATATTCACAGAAAGGTTCCTGAATTCATATTCAGGCATAATATGACTATAATATTTCTAAGACAAGTTTTTTTTTTCTTTTGCTTTCCATTTTCAACATAAGTAATTTTGAGTATTAAAATATTTACATTAACAAGTAGTATCACTTACAAAGCGCAGTGCTGATAATTTGAGTAGGATGGCTACATGAAACATATTTCAATGTATAACAGGCAACATATCTAATTTCACTATTTTTTTTTAGTAATTACTTTATTCCAATTAATAATAATACAATATTTAAGAAAGGGGTATATTTTTGTCACTTAGATCTATATGAGTTCTATTCAATGGAATGGCATAATTTTCATCATTATACAGACACAGAGGAAAATGTGTTTCTGCTTTTGTTGAAGGGATTAGGATTCTGACCTGGCATTCCTCATTCCTTGAAAATGATGTAAAACTCCTAGTGACTTAGAGATGGAAGGGTAGGTCCTGAGTGAACTGGGTAATTGGCTAACAGAAACAGATGGTCTTGTATTTAAAAGTTCCTTCTTTCCTTCTTTCCTTCTTTCTTGTCACCTCCTGAACTGTTACTTGATGACTTCAACAGAAGGAGAGAAAAAAAAAAAATGTCACTCATCATACCTGCATCATATCTGATTCCTCCTTAGTGACTCAGTGACTCACTTAATGAAAACTGAAATAATGTTTTTCTCTTTTCTTTTCTTTTCTTTTCTTTTCTTTTCTTTTCTTTTCTTTTCTTTTCTTTTCTTTTCTTTTCTTTTCTTTTCTTTTCTTTTCTTTTCTTT
>VZSV01000031.1:5870739-5881427 GCA_013398735.1 Nothocercus julius
CCCCTTCCCCCTCTAAAATTTAATCTAAATTTTAAAATTTAGATTAAAAAAGGAACATAGGACTGAGGAACTCTGGAGTTATAGAACATACTTAGGTTATTCTTAGTTTTGCATCATTAGCAAAGTTTAAACGTAAATTTTGTTAGGTCTTGAGATGATCTGTTTCAGAATTCTGTCTGCAACCCAAATAATGAATCTCTGTATGACATAAAAGCTGTATTCATTGTAAATAATTACTTGTTCAGATTAAATCTCTAAACAAATACACAGAAGTAAATTCATGTCTTTGCAAGTCATAGTGTGACCACATTGACATCATTGTATTCTACACTGTAGTTGCGAACTGTCTTGACTTTTCTTCTGTGATTACAAATGTGGAAACACTAAAATAAACCTAAGAATAAATGTTAATAGGCTGTTAGGGAAAATACACATCTTAAACCTCAATAATGGCAGCAAGGTGTTAGTACTGCACATACAGCTTGCTTCGTGTTACAATACTTTTCAGCAGGTTTTTGGACTCGATTCATTTTCATACCTTCTTTTTGGATAGTCCAAAGTCTTTTTTGAGCAAGGGAGAAGGAAGAGAAGTTATCACAGCATTTCTTCAGAATGATTTATGGAGTGTCTGTATGTAAATGAGCAAGGAACATCCATTATCACCACTGTGATGAGCTCTGTTCTTAGCATTGCATGTCTAGGCAGCTCCTAGTTCACAGAATCTGGAAACTCATGATTTCTCTAGGACTAAGTCTCTGAGTCCTTTCAAATGAATGTGTGCAAAGTGCTTTTTTTTTTGCATGGTGTATCCCTTTAATAACAAATCCTAAAAGTCTCTTTAGGGGCAGAGAAAATTAAATTAACTACATCATGGTGCAAGAAATGGAGAGCTCTTCTAGTACAAGTGTGTTTTCTCATGGATGGAATCAGACCATTTCTATGATCTATTACAATTGAATTTAGTCTGAACTACCTTATTGAAAGCAAGCTTTTTGGTCTTATGACCAATTTCTTTTCTTATCTACTCCACTTAAGAAGGCTAAAGGCTGTGTTTCTATGTGAATTAAGAGGGTGTGACTTGTATGCTATTTTATTAAGGCTCTGTTGATTGATGACTTGTAGCTGAAGGCAACTTGACTGAGTAAGAATTTGTGCCCAATTCTTTGCCTTCTCTGCTCCTCTATCTTTTACTTTTTTTAAGCTTATTTCAGTGTTTCCTATATGTTGTTTTGCTCAGAGTTTTTGACTTGACATTCAAAGACGTATTATTGGTACCATTTATTTTTTTATTGCTGTCTGCATAGCTCTGTTGGGCATTCATGAATCAAGACAATTTCTCCTTTGTATTTATATTGCAATCACAACAAGCTTAAACTCACATTATTGCCAAAGCTTCTGGAAATAAATGCAGCCCATAGCTATGTCACTTATATCTACATCTGTGTATATCTCTTTTTCATTTATTTATTTATTTATTTTTACCTGATACTTTTAGAGATTTATCCCAAAATATTTTTTACTTTTACATGATATTTCAAAGTTCCATCTGCAAATGATGTATAAAGTGTAGATAGCTGCTAGTAAATGCTTTAGTAGATTTCATGTGATCAGTGGAGAGATTGATTATCAAGATTTGTAGCCACCTATGAAATCTTCTAATGCTGATTCTTTACTCAAGTAGTGGAAAAGCACTTTTAATATGGATATATTAACTGCATATTCCTTAATCATTGTTCACTACTTACAAATTTAAAAAATGGGTCTATGTAAGATAGACATTTTCCTCCTCTTTGTACTTATCTTGAGAAGGGTTGTATAGAAGCAGAACCAGATATCTGTGATTGTCTGCTGAAATGTTAAACATCTTAAAAAACACATGTGCTGCATTTGGTGGATAGTTACAGGAGGACCGGTAGGCCTGGACTGGTCCAATATACATCTGTCCAGTAGGTTGCCTTCATCAATTTCAGAAAATCATCTCCTGATGATCTTCAATCTTTCATTTTTTTATTGTTCGCTCAGATGATCTTTTTATTTTCTGTGGAGATTTTACAGTTCTGGAAAGATGAGTTAGACTAGAAGCCACTGTCAAAACCATTGCCAGCAATACAGTTAGAACTGAGAAATTCCGCTGACACAAAGTTAAGTTTTTCAGGTCTTATTGTGTCATCATAAGACACACACAGCTTCTGAATTTTGTTTCATAGCTTAAGATTGTTCGGAAAGCTCTGCATTCAGCAATCCATCTCCAAATTATATCCTCAAATGTCTGCTGACATGTTCTTTGAGAAATGCAATTTTTTTTCCTTTGTCTGACAAAACTCCTGGGCTGCAGAATTCATATTCACCTAAAACTTTCAAGGTACCAGATGACGGCACAGCTTGGAGGCTGTAAAAGAGAGCCCTGCACCAGTCATTATTGATATGCATCAGGGAAGAAACACTCATCCCTTTCCTAGTTCATGAATACAAATAAAAAACAACTGGACACAGGCAAATCAAAACCCAAACATAACATGATGCTTTATGGTAGATAGCCCACACGCCACTACAACAGGCTATACATTGGTCTTTTTCTTGTATTTGGGCAAACCTTACATACTTTGTCACACTAAGAAGAAGTCACTGAATTGAAAGACTACAGCAGAATAAAAGAAGGTTAGTTCAGCAGGAGAAGGGTGGGAGTTTCCTTGAATGTTGAATGTTATATATACGTATATGTTTTGGCACTGAAACAAAGGCAGGCAAAGGTGGGAAGTGTTTCAAGTATTTTCTGTAATGATAGGAATAAGAGATTTGCTTATAGCTGAATGAGGGCTGTGGTTGTTGTATGATCATCTATTACTAGGAACTGAAGTTGTAAATAAAATATGAAAAAATATGATATTCAAGACTAAGTCAGTGAAATATAAGGGAAGACAAATTGATAGTATAGAGACAGATTTGTGGACTGACAAAAAGAAGAAAGCTTCAGGTTGCTACAAAAGATTTAAAAATATTATCAAAGAAGCTGGATAATCAACACGGCCTAAATAGCCATTAATAGAAATAGACAGAGAAAAGTACTAGTCTAACATGATAAAATACAGTTAGAAATTAAATATACCCTAAGAGAGCATGGGTGGGATTCATCTCACATAACTGCAACTGTCCACAAGAGAGAAAATTTAGTCAACAACAGTAATCTGTATTCCTCCAGCAATCAGCAGAAAAATAACAGCTTAAGCAAGGAATTCATCCTGCTTATCTTTGTTACATGTCTTATGATGGGTGGAACAACCCTGTGGAATTCCTCATCACCCTCCATCGACAACAGTGTCGTTGTCCATCGACAACTTCTGTGACTGGCTCACAGCATACAAATGAGTTTTCCATATGTAAATGCAGATAAAAAGATAATCACTCTAATCAGCTCTCTTTAAAATTATCAACTTTTTAGAGAATTCCCTTTAGAAAATTTCCTTGTTGAATAGCAAGAAGTCAGTGCAGTTTTCTTGCAGAAACTGGAATTATGGAGCACAAACTTGAAATACTGAGGCTGACACCAAAAGGATTCCTATTAGACCCACTTACGAAGCATAGATTTGGGAAAACAGGCAAGGACTGGCTGCATAAATAATGATGGATGAGGTAAAGAATTTCAAATATCCATCAACTCTTATTACAACAAAAGTTGTAGTGAAATTGGGATGGTTAACAGTTGATCCTATGTGGCATCTATAAGCAAAATAAAACTGCATGTAAGAGAAAAAAAATTCCCTCGAGTGAAATACTGAGCTATAAAATGATGATTTAGAAATTGATTATTATTTAAGGAAAATGCTCGGAGTTGAATTAGTTACAAACTCATGGTTCTAATTCCAGGTCACTAGACCATTTACCTTTAAGTGCAATGTGTATAGTAATGTAGTTTGTTCTTTACATGTTATTAATGCCTTGCTTTTTTTTTGATAAGACATATACTATATTCCATATGCATTAATATGAACAATTTAGAAAATGATTTTCTTGCATAAGTTTTTTTTTTGATGAATAAAAGGAAGCATTCTGCATAGGCATTCACTTTATTTATTTTACCTATTTTATTATTTTAAAATAAAATTACTGTTAAGTCTTTTGAGTCAGTGAGTCTTGTCCCTTGATGTCTTCAATCAGGTAGCATAATATTGTTATGCAGCCACCAAGAAAAATATGTCCTCTAAAAAATTTCCACAAAGACTGGAATGGTCGTACCTGAGCCTCTGCCAATGGACTTTTGAAATTATTTTTTTCTATTTATGGCATATGCTTTATGCCTGCACTTAGAAAGTGTGGCTGCATCAGATGGTGTAATGGTTTTCACAAGGCAAGTTGGACTGAACTGGTATGCAGATGGCAGATTGTCACTGCAAGGTTGGTACTACATTATCTGTCATTCCTTCCTACAAGTGGGTACAAGCATAAACCCATGCTGAGAGGTAGAGGGTACTGTAGGCTGTACTGCGCTCTAGGCAAGAAATACTAGAAGTAATGAACAGTGCATTGAGAAGAGACATATGAAGATGTATACTGTGTTTCCACAACTATGGAATGACTTTGAGAAAGACATTGTGCTTCTGTTGTTTATCTGTAAAACAGAGGTGTTGCTTTGACAAATGTTAGCTCTGCATAAAATAAATCTATTGCTGTTGCTATTGCTAAAAAAAAAAAAAAAAAAAAAAAAAAAAAAAAGAAAAGGAAAAGGAAAAAAAAGAAAAAAAAGAAAAAAAATCTGAACCTTCAGCACTCACATTATCATAGTAGCTTTTTGAGAACTTCTGAACACAATAGGCTGGACAATTTTCTAGTCTTTTTATTGAATACTGCCTCCTAGAATTTCCCTGCAGTTTTCTCTTAATTCTTTCACATTTTAATGTCTAGTTCACTGTAGTTGTGTTTTTAATACTTCAAGGAGCTGCTGTATTCATCCCTAAAGATGGTTGCTTTTCAGTGGCACTTAAGTAAGCCATATATATTCCTAGAGAAATGTACAGGTGTGGAGAGATGTAAGACTTAATTAAGAATTCCTCATTGTCCTACTGGAGATAAAGGGACATTGAAAAGAATCTTTACTGTTTTTCATTGCATGTATGCTCCCTTCTATTTTCTCCTAATTTTAATTCCAGTCCGGTTAGTTCAACAGTGCTCTTGTACTAGATATTTTAACTGATATTTAACAAATTCAACCCAAGCAGTACCGAATAGTTCCTCTGCCAATTGAAAGCTAACCATATTTAATAGAAACTAAATGCATAGGTCATGTTTTCATATAATCTCCTCTCAGATTTTTCCTCTAGTATCTGTGCACATTTAATTTTTTTCATTGCACATGCATCCACCAGCCTTTTCTTTACATTTATGAAGCTTCCTTATGTGTGTCTTGTGTTCTTCTATAAAGTAACCACTGAGATTTTTTTGTGTCTCATCCCTCAAGGGCAGCATTTTTTGTCCGGTATGTATCAGTCTTCCTTTATTCATCCTCTGACAACTGCATTTGCAGTATACTGACAGTGACAGCTGTCCCCAAATATTAATTTAAAGTTTCAGTGACACAGGAAAACAAAACCAATGGTGTTATGGTATTAAGACTCCTAGTCATGAAAGTCATACTGAAACCCAAGCTCGTCTATAAAATTTGGAACATTGTACCAGGGTTGATAGCTAAAGTCACTAACTAATGTCCTTTCTGTATTACATATGCATTATCATTATGGTATAGATTGCAGCAATACACTAAATGGGCTGGACAAATTCCAAATGAGGTGGAGGACAGCATCTTGGATGCCAGAGAGAGTAATCACAGGCTTTCACGGGAATTTCAAAGGAGAATCAAAAATACAGCAATATCTTTATACAGAAGCCTGGGAACTTGATATGGCTAGAATCTGTTTTTGTCTGCGTGCAACCAGCTGCCTTTTTTTTTTGTCTCTGTGCTTTCATATGAAGGTTTCAGTATGTGATGATCAGATATTGATATGAAAAAGTATTGTGTCTGAATTATATTACAATACCATGAAGAAACTCCAGTCATGTTTGATGCTGTGCAAACAGAAGGAGTGCTGCGTGCTGCTATATGAACACAGGATATGTCCATTACACCCACTGCTGGCATGACCAAGTTTGGTAAGCAGAGGAAACTATCCTGCACCCTTACTCACTCAGTTAATCAGTAAAAGTTAAACATCTGTTTTATTATCTCTGAGAGAACAGTTTGAATTTTAATTCTCTCTAAAGAAGAAAAAAAGAAATCTCCATGATTTCCCCTGGGGTAGTATTGTAGGCAGGTAAATTACATATTTTCCTCAAGTAGACTTAAATATGTTGGCCTGTAAACTTGGGAGGCCAAATAAAGGATGCCGATTAATATATCTGCAGAAAGGCAAAGTTTCTAATTTTCAGAAAGTCTGTTCTGTTGATTCTGTCAATTAGTTCACAAAGTAAGAACTCTTCAATTACTTTCTATGGGAACAGCAGAACACAAGGAAGTTTTTTTCTCATTCTCTCCTCCAGACTCCATAATACATACTTTGCTTACTGTCTCAAATATACAGACTGTGCAGTTACATCATGTTCACTGCTTTATTTGAAATACATATTTATGATTATTTTTCAGTGGGTTTTAGGTCTGTCTGTAGCTTATGCGCTGAGCAGCTGAGTTGAAAATGTCACTTGCTTAGCTTATAATCATAATTCCCTTAGTGGTTCATTGGTGCTCATGGGACCAGACTGCAAAGTTTGATTCTGAAAAATAAACTAAATTTCTCTAGAACTCAATATTTGGATTGGATGATCTAGTTTAAGCCACTGAAGAAACAGGAGTCCTATGAAAAATCTTAGTAGTAAAGAAACCGAAATTCAGAAGAATCTCAGCATAAAATTAGGCTCAGTAATTAGATTTTCATTGCATTCTTAATTCTAACCACAAATTCAACTACCATTCTGAATATTTTAAAGGATGGATTTGAAAACAGGAAAGGACTTTTTAGATCTGAGTTTTTTGTATATTTGAATAAAATATTCAAGCTCTGCTTACTAGGCCATGGTGAAATATCTTGTTAATATTATTAAAAAAAAAGAAGTCAAAATACGAACTTACTCACTGAGTACATAGCTTTTGTTCTTAAGTTTATACTGTTGATCAAAGAATGATCAAAGTATGATACAAAGTATGATACATGATCAAAGTATGATACAAAGAACATCCAATATAAAACAAAAATGAAAAGAGATTATTCTGCCTTTGCAATTAAAACAGGATAAAATATTTGATATATAACTTGAAATTATTAAAATGATAATGATACACTAAGCTTGTTATTTCAAAATGATATATATTTTCTATTAATTTGAAATTCTGATTGTGGTAAACAAATAAGATAAATGAAGAAAAGCTTTATTTAATAAAACTAAGAAGAGAAGCTGGATGCAACCTTTCAATTTAATATCTTCACAAATACAGATAGTGAGTTCATTGCTGGCACAAACTGTTTCTCATAAAAAAGAATGGAGATGAATTACATTATCATAGAGTATTAATTTAATGAAAATATGAATTCTAGTAACCTGTCCCTTCTTAGAGTGATCAAATGAGAGACAATATTTTTTGTAGAAAATAAATGAGTTCATCTATTATCTACCTAAGTTAAAGTTGGAAATGCATTAGTTTCCTTGCTAGATGGATCAAATGAAGAAAACACTTAGATGTGTTTTGTGAAAGTCAGGAAAATCCACAGGTACTATATTTTAGTTTACTGAAGAACTAACTGAATGTGATTATCCCTAATAGACCAAAGTTATCATCAGTTAAGACACTCAGAAGTATCAAGGGTAATTGATTCAAGCAAAACAAATCATAACCACTTAATATTAAAGACATTAAAGATTATTTCAATACTTCAGTGTTTTACAACTACAGGAAAATCTACATACATTCTTCATTTCTATATAAAGGAATATAAAGGGCTATACAAATAACCCTTGTAGGAACAAGAGAGGCTTGGTACTCTGAAGGATAGCCTGTTCAGCAATCAGAGAAAGCTTTAGAGTATCAATTTCTAAACTCTAAGCAAGAATACTTGGATCTTTTCTTGATGCCTCATATAAAATCACATAAATTTAACTGTCTCTATGCAAAAACAACTGGTAAGCTGAGGCAAAAAGCATTTAGACAAAATGTTTCTGATTAGCTCTATTTTTTGTTGTTTGTTTGTTTGTTTTTCTTAAAGCTGTAACGTGCTGTCTTACCATTCACATTTTTATTCTATTCAAGAGATTCCAGAAAAGAAAAAAAAAAAAATCTATTAAAAAAACACTACTGTTACAAAACATTTTGTACTACAGTTATATTCATTGCAGTCTCTATTCTTCCAATTGTCTTCAAAAAGCTTGGCAATTGGAAAGCCTGTAGATATTATTACATGAGAAGCTGATGGAAATACTCATTTTATGGGTTCAAGTATGGCTTATGTGTCAGGAACAATGGAAAACTAAAAGGACTAAATGGGGAAAAAGGTATCTCCATGCCCATCCTAGAAGCTAAGACGTTTTTGTTTGTTTTGTTTTTAACCCACTGTACCTTCTAATATTTTGATGATTGCTTTTTTTTCTTCATTTTTTTTTTCTTTTAGAAATTTCTAAAGAAAAAAATAATTTAGAAAACTGTGGTATTTTTCTTCAGGATAAAATTAAGTCTATTCAGCCACACAGTAAGAATAATGGTGTGGTGCGGATTTTTGTGTGTGTCCTTATTCCATTTCTCCAATTTCTTTTTTAAGTTCTTTAGGACTCGATTACTCAGGAAGCAGAATTTTGTTGCTCTAATATCAAACTTCAGGGTGGGGAAAGAGAACTTACCCCAGAACTGATGTATTACATGTAAAATTTTGATTTTAACAAAACACTGTTTTCAGATGGGCAAAGTTGTAATTGATGCACATAACAAATGTTAATTGCAAACTTGCAAAACTCTACTAAAAATGTCATTAGTACAATCTTTGTTACAGAATTATAGATGCTTTTACCTTCCAGGACAAGAATTGCCACAGTTTCTCTGGTAGTATTTAAAACTGGAGAACTGAAGAATGTAAAAAATTAAAATAATTGGGCTGGAAGATAATGTTTGGACTCTTAAATTGTGTCTATTAGCTTCTTATTTGAATTTTAGATTAATACCTAGGGTTCTATTTTAATGAATCCAGCTCAGGCCTTCTTAGTGATTCATATTATTGACTTTTTATTTGTTTACATCACAGACATCAAAGCACTATAAAAGGAATTTTATAGTGTGTAGATGTACACACATGCAATTCCTACAGAAGCCCATGTAATTTATATTTGTGTAGCTGTAGATTGAAGTAAGTCCCTAATGTCTTAATAGCCGATGTTTGAACCAGTGCTCAGACACCATCAGGATGCTTTATGAATATTGCTTGTTGAAAAAATTGCAATGAATTTTTAGCTTGAGACAATATCTTATTTCTGATTTTATTCAATATTAATGTATCCTTCAGTATATATGACACAGATGAATGTAGGGTTTTTGACAGTTAACCAAGGCTCTAACAGCTACTGTTGTACTTGATTAATTTTTTTCATGGTAAATATTTATGCAATTTCAGGAGAAAGGTCTATATTTGACAGTCTAAAATCACAACTGAAATGTTCACGTGCAGATGCAAAGATAAAATTATACATATCTAAGAAATCAAAACAGTGAAGGAAAAACAAATCAATCATCTCCATTACTTTGGTGAACTGTTCAAGACATATTCAAGATTGTGTGAAAGGATAAAGATGGCAGGAAGAAGTGCAATATTGTTTAACATGGGAAGGACTTGCATATAGAGCAAGGAGGAAGAAAATGAGATGGAAAGGAGTAAAAAGAATTGCAAGAACAAATAAGGTCAGAAAGAGGAATTAAAAGTAGAAAGAAAAGTGATGTAAACAAGTCTTTAGAGATGAGAAAAGGAAACCTGCATGGTATGGGAAACATAAGGGAAAATCAGTGAAAAGATTCAAAACAGTAACTCATGATCAGAACATTCTTTTGGGGACTAAAGGGAATGAGTTAAGTGTGGTGTTGGCACTGCATTTCAGCCTTCTGTAAGTATCTAATTTTCAGTAACTCATCTAAAATGGCTCTTAAAAGCCTGTTGCCTTTGAAATTTCTGAAATGATCAAAAAAATCATTTCATCAAGTTGTTAAACACAGACAATTAAAAACTGGAAAACAAATTTTGAGTTCTTTACTGTTATACAGTACAGGATATGAATGCCTTGATGGTTTTACTGCTGTTATTGTATATGATAATTTGGAGTATGTTTACATGTATTGCAAGCACACTTCTAATTGCTATGTATTTCCACTCCATTTCACTAAAATGTAGGATCAAAAGTGGAAGGCAGACATTGGTTCTTTCAAATATATTTTTGTTACCCAAGCTATTCTCAACCTAGTTAGGTTCTGCATGTAGTGATCGTTCTCTTCATTTTTTCTAATCCCTGAACAAAACCTGCCTCATTGTATCCTTACAAATTAAACTCTTCAAAAGCTTATGGAGGGAGAATATTTCTTGGAAAGAAAGAAAGAAAGAAAGAAAGAAAGAAAGAAAGAAAGAAAGAAAGAAAGAAAGAAAGAAAGAAAGAAAGAAAGAAAGAAAGAAAGAAAGAAA
>VZSV01000031.1:5900243-5919474 GCA_013398735.1 Nothocercus julius
AAGCCAATACTCAGATCCAAAGCACAATGAAATCAGCAATAGTGTTGCCATTTACTTTAATAACAAATATTTTGTGCAGATTTTCTTTTTCCAAGGTGTGGTACATAGCCAGCCACAACTAATGATATCCTGAGGTTATAACTTGTATGAGGTATTGGAAAGAAATATAGAAATCAGGGCAAGAAAAGAGCTGTGAAATTATAGCCTTTGCACAGATTTGTAGAGATTGCCTATGAACAAGTTTAATTGAATGACAACCATGTCTTCACGCATTGAGAATCAAACTTTGAAGACTTTCAGTTTGGTTTGGTTAAAAAAGAAAAGAAGGATAAATTATGAGAAGATAGTGTAAGAAAAGTTTGAGCCTTGGACTTTGACATTGTCATATATTGTACAACTCTGCAGCTAAATATCTGCCTGATAGGTCATCCATCAAATTAGATTTTATATGGAAGAAGATTGAATAGAAGATTTGCAAGATATCACAACATTTCTTTTTTTTTCTATTCATAAATTGATGCAAAATAAAAGAAATGACAGAGTAATTTCTAAGTAAGTAGCAGCCTTTTTTATTTTCAACAAGTTTTTGTAAAGAGAATCAAGTTAGTATGCGGGGGAAAATTGTCCTTCTTTGGTGTTTTAGTATACTGAAACACTACCTGGGAAGGCATTAGAGATAACAGTGGCTCAGTAATCAAATTTGAAATTTTCTGGGGAAAACTCAACTAGAGAACTAGGGAAGCTATTCATCAATGTCCAAAAGTCAGGCACATCTTTTCCTGACAATTCTCAACAAAACATCAGGGCACTCACTGGTACAGAAAAGTAACCAGTGAAAAACAAAAGAGGAGTTTTATTCATATTCTCTCTGTCTTCCACAGCATTGCAGTGACATTTTAGTAGAATTCCGTATGGCATAGATCATTATTAGGTTAGCTAATAATAAAAATAAAATCATGAAAATGTATATTAAGACATAAGATAACATCCAAAAAAATTAGAAAACATCCAAAATTTCCTTGTGATTAGTTCCATCTGTAACAATCCATGATAGGGATTTTTGATCCTTCCTCTGAGGAGCTCTTGTTGATCCAAGTCAGAGACTTGGATGTCTAGGAGGCTGACCAGCATGTCCTACTATAAGAACATACCAGCTCTGAACATTGTTGAGTGGGGAAAGCACTGACTGTGACGTATAGAAAAGAGAGCATGGCTAGCATATAGTTACTTAAAGTACAATGCAGTGTGTGGAACTGATGTGCACAGCAGCTAGGTAGAGTATTTTACTTCAATCCTGCTACCAGCTAAAAGCAGCAGCTCATTCATGTGTACTCGCGAAATGCATTTAGGAGAAATTGAGAGCAGAGGACTACATGAAGCCTAGCCACATACTTAAAAGGTTTCGAAGGTCCCCATTAAATATTAACTCTCACATCCAATAGCTCAGCTTCACATGAGATGCAGTCAGCACCTTGTTCTCTCCTGCAAAAAGCAGCACCTCATCCACTCACATTTCCAGGTTGTGCTTATCAAAAGAGCCTCTTCAGGAGCCTGCTGATAACTCGGCTCCTCTCTCACTGCGGTGATTCACACTCCTGCAGAACTCACCTGATAAAACAACTTCCACTAGGAAGTTTTTTTTTTTTTTTTTTTTTTGTTCACAAATACATTTCTGGACTAAATAGCTTTCACCTTTTGTGCCATCTTTGCAAAGTTATTTAAAATATCCTTGTTTGCTGGAATGAGTAAACTGTTCTGCACAGAGGAAGTGGCTATATGGATACAGAGGAAGAGGCTGACATATGCAACTCAATACACACTTTTTTGGCTGCTGTCAGTGTAGGAGTCTCCTCGTATGTCAGACATTCACCCGTTCACAGAGCCTGGTATAAAGCCCAATTAAAAATAGATAAATAAAATCTTACAGTCTGATACTGCAGCTTTTACTCGGAGGAGAGCACTTCCTAAGGGTGACCTTAATCACATGACAGTGATGTACTGTATCATGTTCAGTGCTTTACTTATCTGTTTCTGAAACTGATGGATCAGATATAGGAACCTGTTTATCATGTTCAACTCCTTGTCTGTTTGATTCAGTAAAAGTTTTATCAGATTTAACATGCTATGTATTTATCAGGTGATATGTGTGTGTTTAATGTGCAATGCAATAGATAACGATAGTGCTTTGAGGGCAGGGGATCTGTCAGCATTTCCATTACAAACCCCATTTGCCAAGTTTTATCACTCAGCCACAGCTCACTGGTTGTCAGCCCAAATACATTCTTTTAAATAAAATCATATTTATACTGCTTCAACTGTTTTGTACTCAGAGAGCTGGACTTAGGCATTCCTATTGTTTTGGAAGTTTAGCACTTGAAACAGAAAAATGACTTCTGAAAGCAGGCAATAGAGTTTTGCTCCACACTTTTATGCACAGAACTCACATTATCGTTAAAAGACATTATGTCTATTTCTCATTTGATAAATCTATATCTCTATATGGGAAACATAGCTCTCTCAGCTTAGACCATAAATAAATAAAATGCTTATGAGATATTTCATGCTTTTAGTGTAATCTGAGACTGAGATAAAAAAAGAAAAAAAAAATCTGTTGTATTTAAATTGGGTGAGTAGGTTCTTTGCACCAAATGTTGTACTAATGTAATGCTAGTGTCTTTCTGCACAGGAAAAGGTCATTAGGAAAATCTTGCAGTGAAAGACAAGCGTTTGGGTCTGTTAGTCTGCATTCCTGCATGGTGGGTGAATGCCTGTGGCTGCTCCCTCAGTTACTATTCACATACATTTGAATCCTGGCTTAGTGTGAGCACAGATTTCTGCAGAAGCTGCTCCCTAGAGCAACCTCTGCCTAGCAGGTTTCAAGGGAGACGATAAGGCAGCTCTGTGGCCACGTGAGTCCAATCGATAGACTGAGGCTCGTGCTGGAGCAGTGGCATCCTGGCCGCTCAGCAGCTCAGGACTCAGTAAGCCTGTTGAGGGAAAAGCTTCATCTATAAGGCAACTGTTGCATGCATATATGTGTGTGTGTTTATATATATATATATTTATGTATGTATATGCATATTCATGTATATTCACTGCACATATGCAATGCAAGTTACTGAAGGGATCCAAATAAAGGATATAGGTGAGTGAAATGTAACTAATTCTAAGCTGGAAGTCTAGAATGGCAATAAAAAAACAATTCAGTGAACAGTCAGAACAGCTAAAATACACCAGCAGTAGAATACACAGGTTAGCTCATACCCATTTCCACAGTTCAAGGTGTGAAACATAATCTGTAGCAACAGACCATAACCACTGACATCAACAGGCTCATTTCCTGAACTGTGAAAAAGAGAATGTGGCAGAATTAAAGTGCAATATTTCCATGCTTTGCTGCATGAAACATCTGTTTAGGATTAACAACACCATTCCTAGAATGACACAGAGCATGATTATAGCCTAACTTTTACCTCTAAACTCCTAGGAGAGTGGCAAGGGGGAGCTCAGTTCAGGGACTTCGGAAAAAAATTGATATTTCAGTCCAGTCCTGGAGTGTTTAGAGTCTGGACTCCTTGCCTAGGCCAATCCTTTTTGTATTTCGCTTTATCTCAGTTTCCCAGATGTAAAAGCCATGTTGCCGTCACTCTTCCAACTGTGACAGGTAGCAATGAGGTTCTGCAGCTTGGCTAGGATAATCCTGTAGCCTTTTCAGCACAAACTTCTATCATCATCTTCACAAATCTGTGCACATTAAGTTGGGAAAAGAGTCAACTGACTTGGTTAGAGATACCGTTTGTACCACATGTGTCATGTTAACATGTTAACCTTGAATTTTACCCTTACAAGAGTATTGTGAGGAAATAATTGCTGTTTTTTTTTTTTTTTTNTTTTTTTTTTTTTTTGCTTTTCCCATTTTGAAAAGGAGAGCTCTAGTTCAAAGAGATGGCAACATACCGTCTTCACTGAAGTCGGTGAAAATAGATACTCATCAAGTTGCCTGTTTTGGTGATTAAGTTAAAAATATCTATTTTCTAATCTGTTTACTGGCATCTAGTGTTTTTATATTTGTAAGATGAGTTGTGTTTCTAAAGCGCCTATTTCTCTCTATTATATTTTTCTTTTGACTTCAGGGAAAACAATATTTAACCCTAAGAGATTTGTCCATATTAAGAAGCACTGGAAGTTGTATCTAGTGCCAGTGTTTTTCTAACATGTTAATCACAAAACCATCCTTCTTGTAAAAATTCTGCATTTCATTCTCCTTTGCCCAGTGTCATATGACATTTTGCATGTTTATAAGTGTTCCCATTGTAATACTGTGGCTTTACTGGCACAGCATAAATTGCTCTGCAAAGTTCACAGCAGTGAGAATCAGGCCATTTAAGTGAAAACTATTGCTGAATTTTAATGTGCTTTCACCAAATAGAGGGCTTTGCCACTTCTTCAATGATCTGATGAAAGTTCTTTTTACAACTAATGTCCGTGCCATTTCATGCAATGTTATAAATATTTATTGTAGCAAAACATCTTTTCAGCATTCTCAGCAAGTATTCACAAACAGCATCCATATGGTATTTTCAATATTTTATGTTAATATTTGAGTTAGTGTTATAATGTCAGCTGGAGCTCTGAGGCTGGTATGATGGAAATCGAAAACCACTATCAACATTAACAGTGCATTCCTGCAGTCTCTCCAATAGCTCATGACTAATGTTAATGCTAATCTTACCCTGCTGATATGAAAAATGCCCCCAAAACGAACTGTAATACAGAAGCCATTTGAAAACAAAAATAAAACAGTATAAGTCTTGAGTATTTTAATAGGAAGCAGAAGCACATACTCATGAATAATGCCATTTCAAAGAGGGGTAGAGCATCTTATATCTGGACAGTCATGGGATGTCAAGAAAGAAAATAATAGAGAAAAAATTCTGTTTCTGCTGCTAGCTTAATCAGTTATTAGTTGGTACATTATGAGAATATTTTCATGAAATAGAGACTGTCATGGGAATGAAAATCAGAGTTCTTGCTCTGAAAAAGGAATGAAAATATAGTTTATTTTGAAATGTGAAGTCACTGGAAAAAAAATGCATTCTTGTTGGTAGGAAATGTGTTCTTCTGGGCAGGTGTATAGAAAGGTCTTCATTCACAGGAATCCACTAACCAAATGGGAAACTGAGGAAAATACAGTGCTTTGATGAACACTGTCTTGCTGAAAAATTAAAATCCATGGTTTTCTTCAAGCTGCCTGCATCTTTTCAGATGTATATACAAATTAAATTAGTTAAGACCAGGCAGAACATAAAGGAAAAGGGTCCTTTTTTAGTGCTGATGTCATTCACTACCACGAATGATTCCTGGCCCATGCCATATGGCATAAATCAGTTTGTGTCCTCACTTTTCTGGGAAGGCTCCCTCTGGAGCTGGCTGGCCACATCCACACAGCAATCCTCTAGTGACTCAATACACTCCAACCTACACACCAGTGTGGTGGGTCCTAGGATATAATAATTTTGGGGGGTAATTTTTATCTTTAAGTGCCTGGAATAATAAGCAGCCTATATCACAGCTAACTAAAGTTTTGTAGAGTGTATGCTACATACGGGCATGTATGCATGTAGCATAGTGGTGTGTGTAGGCATGAAGAGAAGAGAGCGAGCTAGCACATGCTGGGATTTTATCCTTACTCTTGTGAGGGAGTATCTGGGCTGATCTGTCCCCAGAAACGCACCCAGATTTTGCCCCAGAAGTATTAAGCCCAGGAGTGTAACACCATATACACATGTATATTTCACTATGTAGACAAAACAGTACAAAAAACATCCTGGTTCACAACTTCAGATTGCCTGAACAAGATATCTATAGCTAATCCAGAACAAACGTTTACAGAGTGGAAAGTCTGAGATATATACGGGCATTTTCTTCCTCTCTTAATACTGACAGGTTCAGCTGAGGGGGAAAATGAGTATTAGCTTAGTAATGGAAAAGGAGAGAACAAATCCAGGTGCTTCTTGATGGTTTCTTTCCAGGGTAATGCCAAAGTTAGTTATTTCCTGTTAGAAATGTGTACGCATGACAAAACTGTATCTTACGCTTCTTTGAACTATATAAAAAGGTAATTCCATATGTCTATGTTTCACAGACACTACCAAACAGCTTTTCAGTGATGACGACAACAATTTGGCCATTGATATCAAAAAGCCACAGGCTTTCCACTGGCTGGGTCTGAGGGCTCAGATTTGAGACAAAATGACACTGAGTGACTTTTTCCCTCCTCAGTATACCCATCCTTCACAACAGATTAGTCTCAAGGAGCCAGCTACTTCCCCTCATCCCAAATCACTATAATTGTCTTTTGAGAAGGTCATTACTTCAGAGTTAATCTGCATTCTTTTTACCCCTAATTCCTGTTCTGTTCACTCCAGGCCTTTTTGGCCTTGCTGATGGTTCAGTCAGCTGAAACCCACCTTGTTAACCAAAGTGAACACCCAAGCTGAATTCTTCAAGTGCCAGTAGCTGTTGTGTGATTCCTAACAGTAGCTGAAATGGAGAAAGACAGATACATATACATAGAGAAATGCACAGAGAAGAATCATGGTGGACAAATGGAACTTACTCAGTTAAAAAAAACACACCAGCAAGCCAATACCCAAAGTGTGGGCTTTCAGTAAGTATGAACTGGAGAACACAACTCAGGCACATGACAGTACCTGGTGAGGCACTGGCTGTAAGAGCAGCCACGTGTACAATATGTCTATCTAGAGATCTCTATGCATATCCAGGCACTGAGTGGGCTTTGCTATGTGCCTGCTGGTGTTTGCACAAGGCTGAATGCTCAGAACTGACAGGGATCATTTTGTATTAAATGCCCACCTGCAGGCATTATGGGCATGTTGCTTACCTCTAAAATATGTTTGTCTCCCTCCTTTAATGATCTGGGGACATTTAGTGGACAATGACTTATATGCCCAGAAATTTTTATGCCATATAGGAATCAGAAATTATTGTACATCCTACGAAGTTTTGAGCTCAGCAAAGATTGTGCAGTTTTTCATCTTGCAGAAGACAGATCTTACTGGCCGCTCAACTTTGCTGATCTCCAGCCCGGCTCAGAGCTGCCCTAGAACATCTGGCACTCATGGATCTGCTAGGTAGGAGTCACACTGAGAGGCCATTTAACGTGAATGATGACGCCTTGCAAGTTTGAGAGATAGTCTATTTTCTCAGCAGCCCCTCTGAATTCTTGGTTTTCTCTAACTGATGGCTCCTGTCTGCCTTTATAGTAAAGCGCTCTAATTGCTTTAGATTCAGAATGTAGAGTATATCACTTGAAAAGGAATTGCTATCTCTGGTAACTTCTAGCTGCAGTAAGATACTCCTTGCTCCTGAACTTGGAATTCCCTCCCCACATTTCCTCCCATTTCGAGTCTGATGCATGTAGGTGAGTATCATGTCTCTCTAGAAACTTATGGGATGGCTGAGTCACTCTTTGAGCCATGTTATAGTATTACAAGCAAAAAGCACATAAAATACAAAAAAAGCTATTTGTTTGTTAAGATCAGCATGTAGAAAAAAAAAAAAAAAAACATGAATTATTTGTTAGGAACAACATTTGTTTGAGAGATATCCATTCAAAGTTCATATTTTTTTTTTTCTTGCAGGCTGAAAATTAAAAGGAAAGTCTTTCCTGATATTTTGCAGTTGAGATCCACACTTATTTATTAGGTGAAAATATCATAAATAGCTTGAGCTCATATGGTATGTTGAATAGGAACTAATACATTAGCTCCTGATAAACTAAACACTTATCAGTGCTTTCATGAACAGTTCTGAATTAATACCAGCTCTGTGGTAAGAAGAATTATTAGACTCTTTTTCTGGGTGGAGGTTGGAAGGCTCAGGGATATGAAGTGATATGCCCAAGGCCATGCTTGAAACTGCAGTAGAGCTTTTTAACTACTGCTTATTGTAAAAGAAACGATAAGTCAATTGTTTCATTTCTTGCAGTTATGAAATTGGAGATAAATTTTATTTCTGTTATGTAACTAACAAGCAACAGAAGTGTTACTTTTATTTTTAATCAAGTATTCAAAATAATAATAATGGAAAAGTCAAAGGAGTAATAATGGAAATGAAAATTATAATAATGGAAAAATGTCAATGTAGTCTGGATTCATTTACATTTTCCACAAGAAATGACAATTGATGGCTATCACAGCCATGAATAGACCATGAGGTGCAGAAATTAACATTAATGTGAGCTGATCTGATTAAATAGTCTTTTTTTTTTCTCCTAAGTGAGCACAAATAATCTAACATTTTAAAATAGGAATATTGAAATATTTTCATAGAAATTGTTGAAAATAAATCATCAAATCTTTTGCATCAGAATCCCCTAGTCACCACCTGTCCATCTATTTATTTATTTCTGTTGGGTATGTGATAATTGCTCTGAAGAGTCAGGAACAGTCATGGTTTGTAAAAAGAACATCACCTACTCCAGCTGTGTCCACTGTGCTGTGATTCACGTTAACACTAGAAAGATATTCAAGTGTTATTGTCTGGTACTTACTAGCAATGTAAATGTAATATATTCTATGAAATAGTCTGAGATGTTTTAGCATCTGTTTCCTCCTCTCTGTGTGACAGAAAAGGATTTTTTATTAGCTGTTTGAGGATTTTAAGCATTCTTTTTTTTTTTTTTTTTTTCTTGGCAAAACTTCTCGTGCTATTTTAATGGTAAACAACATGTTTGAGTTCAAGTTTATCATTATCACAAAACAAGGCTACTATGCAGATGGATTTCTCAGGTTATATATATATATTTTTTTTTAAAGGTTGGCTTATGCAAGTAGAATATATATATTCAATTTAGCCAGTTTTCAGGACATCTGACAGCTTCTGGGAGTCACTGGATGGCTTTACTATGTATGTGTGAATTCCCAGCAGTGTCAAATTTACTGTTCACACTTTGTACAGTTAATTCACACAATCACACTAAATGTGACTCAGGCCAAAGGCACTGGATTTGTTATGCATGCAGTGCAGGCAGACATATTTTTCTCAAAGGAATCCTGGGTGGATATAACGTAGTCCTACAGTCAATGCCCCCATATCTACAGTTTGCAGCTGGCAATTAATTATTTAGTAGATAATTTGAGACTTTGAAGTTCATTTGGTCATAACCTTGTAGCTGTTTGTTCTCCTACAGCAGTAGTCATAGGACAGTTAGAATCACCTGTCTGGGGAACAATGACTTTCCTTTTAATAGAGAGTCCCTTTGTAATCAGTCAGTGGAGATAGGGCACTTAGTCTGACACAATGGTAAATTAATTCACTTTGGATAAATTTTGTCAACTCACTTTTGCAGATGGCTCATTGCTATAGGGAGAGTAGGAGCAATTCCATGCAGAGGAGATTTGGACTGAGCAGTGTCGAAGGAAGATTGGAAAAAAAAATGAGGCTAGGAGACAAAAAATGGCTTAAAATCTGTCTCTTGATGGATATAAATTTGCCCTTATCATTATTCTCACAACTACTTCCATAGGCTCCTTAAAAGGTTTATCTTTGGGAGAGGACCAAAATTCAGATGCCCAGAATGCAGACATTCGTATTTGAACTATTTACCTAGTTTGTCTTTACATGCTATAGGACAAAACTGGCCCTACTAGGACATGATTCAGTTCCTGCTGAAGTAACTTTTATTTTAGCAACATATGAATTTTGCTATAGAAGTACCTGCTTCCCTCCACTGACTATAAAAAGTTTTAATAACTAAATCAGGTGTATAAATCTCCAGTGTAGGTATCTATAATTACATGATATAAACTTCAGCTTCTGAGGGGATCCCTTTTAAGGTTTTATATTTTCATGTGTACCGAAATACTCATTGATAAAAAGGCTGAAAAATTATGACTTTGTTTTCTGTATGTTGCCATGCTTCTCAAAAACAAACAAACAAAAAGACCAAATCCAAGTTCACTTCCTTTTTTCCTTTACCACCAATATATCATTTTTCTCCAAATTACCAGTCTTTGCAGCAATAGTTATCCTGGCAGATGTAAACTCATCTTTTTAGTGAAAAATTGGACATACAAGTTAAACACACGTAGAGCTTATCCATCTTATTATATATTGTATAGTACAACATGTACTGTATGTACAACTTGTAAGCAAAATAAAAATGTACGCTGTCTAAGCATGGCAAGCTTAATTATGTGAATCAATCCCCTTTTTAAATCAGTCTATCAGAAATATAAATTTCTATGGCTTTTGGAAGACTTTAGAACCTATCAATCCTCTTAGATACTGCATTTTAGTGGTTTCATGTTGGAAAATATTTCCCAAAGTGTGGTACATGCCTTCTTTTGTAAAGGTCAAGAAGTGTTCAAAAGGGTTACTGAAAAGAACATATACAGAGATTGGCACTGGCTTTTTATGTCTCTCTGAGTACCTGTTGTGGTACTGTAGTTGATTAGACCAAAATAGACTTTACATCATTTAGTATGTGTTGCAAAACTCTCTCTCTCAGGTATCATCTGGGTTGGTATTTCTGAGGAATAATTTTTCCTTTAGAAAGCTTCCATGAAATACCACAGAGTTATCAGTTGTTTTAGAATATTCCTTGTGGTAAGTATCAGAAAACCCTGAAAGTTTGGACACTACTCTGTGGTATCTCTGATTAAAGATTAAACAAATTAGATACAAGTCACTACACTTAGATTTTATTAAGGTCATATTATTTAAATGTACAGTCACTTACTAACTGTATAATTAACAGAATTTATGGTCATACAGTGTGAGATATGTACTCCCATACTAATTTTTATTTTGATATTCAGGATTGTAAGTGAACTGTCCAGGGTGTTCTATATGAAGATCAATAAAATCACACTGTATTCTCATTAGTTCTGAACCAGCTATAAAGAAACTAATTTACAAATAGATTGCCATGATTTCATTTTAAACCTATAAAGCTATACAAACAATTTTATTAAATACATAATTACTCTAAATCCTAGTCTTTACCTGTAACATATCTATGTTGACTCAAAGGTTTCATATCTCAAGATCACCCATATCACACTGAAAAACTGAGAATCATGATATTTCAAAAATATGAATCTTGTAGTTTCTGAAGAACTGTCACATAGAGAAGATGATTCCCTGTCACCCTTATCCTGTGCTGTTTCCCTGTGTAGCTTTTAGGACCATGTCATAAGCTTTTACTGCCAGTAGCCTTTCTTTCAAAATTATCAAAATTGACCAAAGAAGGCATAATATCTGCATGTTGTATTTGCTCCTTTTTTCTTTTCCAGAAATCTGCAAAATGTTATTCCAGCAACTTTTTCATCATACTCTAGGTATTCTGAAGAATATTCTGTGAGAATTTTCCAAAAGTATATGGCTCTGCCATAGCTGAGACATCTGTTAGAGAAGGATCATGTGTCACAGAAGCTGCATAGGATCTATGTGTATGAATTAAATTTCTACATGTCTCAAATTTAACATATTGGAGAAATTATTCAATAACTATGAGAGCTATAGAAATATGGGAGAAGGCTCCTTGAGTGTCATCAACAGTTGGTTCTAGATAGCCTAGGATGCATTATTCTTCCTACTCCTTCCATTTTTGGATACCGAGAATTTTATGATACTGGCTGCATGTCTGAGAATGGATAATCAAGAAGATATCTAGTGTATTCTGTGGGGAAATAAGTTTGTGGAAAAGTCTTTGGTCTGTGAACAATAATGAGTTGATCAATGCTATGAATCTTCTTCAAATACGGGAAATAGTTAGGATCAGTTGAAGATATGTTTGAATTTTAGTTCTAGAGAAATCTATTCACACAGAGCTGAAAAATTACAGATCCAAGAGTTCTGAAGTATACTCTTTTAATTTTGTGGTTTCTCTGGTTTGAGGAATAGGTTTTTGCATGTTTCTTCCAGATCAGCTCCATTGGGACCCAACAGTTATTGACTTGAAAGCTGAATGTGGATTTGTCCTTTCTTAACTGTGTGTAAAAAAATCCTGTTTTAACAAGTTTTTTTTTCTGGGATTGAAATGAGTTTTTTTTTTGCACTTGGCTAATCCACTGCTCTCAGGGCTGTAGAAACCTAAATCTGACTACCTTTTAAAATTCATGATTTCCCAATAGGAATTCAAAATTCATTCTACTCTTGAATAGTTAATCTAGAGAGTCTGGAAATGATATTCTCTAGGAACTGTCTGGAAGGGCTCATTCTTTAGCAAACATCTGTATTTGTGAAAAGAAAGTATATGTGACTAACAAGCAAAAGTGTTTTGTCTTACCATTTTGCTTTTAGGTTCTTAATGCGTGTGCATATACATGCATACATGTGCACAAACTTCAAAGTGAAGTAGGGGTGAAAATGTGATGTCTAATGTTCCTGTGTACCCTTGGTGAGTTACACTGACTCTTGGCTATACTTAGGTATGTGAATAACACAGAATCACAGAATGGTTGAGGTTGGAAGGGATCTCTAGAGATCATCTGCTCCAACCCCTCTGCTCAAGCAGGGACACCTAGACCACATGGCACAGGGTCACATCCAGGCAAGTTGTAAAGATCTCCAGAGAAGGAGGCTCCACGACCTCTCTGGGCAGCCTGTTCCAGGTCTCTGTCACCCTCACAGGAAAGAGGTTCTTCCTCACATGGAGATGGAATTTCCTATGTTTCAATTTGTACCCATTACCCCTTGTCCTATCACTGGCCATCATGGAGAAGAGTTTGACCCCCTCTTCTTTACCTTCTCCCCTCAAGTATTTATACATATTGATCAAATTTTCTCTCAGTCTTCTCTAGGCTAAACAGACCGAGCTCTCTTAGTCTTTCCTCATAAAAGGAAGTCCAGTCTCTTAAACATCTTCATTGCTCTATGCTGGACTGTCTCGAGAAGCTCTGCATCCCTCTTGTGCTGGGGAGCCCAGAACTGCACACAATACTCCAGGTGCAGCCTCACCAGAGCTGAGGAGAGGGGCAAGATCCCGTCCCCTGACCTTCTGGCAACACTCCTCCTGATGCAGGCCAGATTCCCGTTGGCCTTCTTGGCCTTCTTGGCTATGCCTCTACCAAGTGAGTAGAGTCTGAGCCCTCAAACAAATAGCAAGGAGACCCCTGGATATTGTGATGTGCCCTGACTAGAGGCTTGGAGAGAGAAGCAGAGAGAAAGTTACTCAACTCCATTCAGATATTTAAATTGTGTGGACCCTGCACATGCTGACGGGTGTGGGGATAAGAATGTCTTGAGAGTACTAAAAAAAAAAGCCACTATCCACTTGCTCCATGCCCTGGCCCAAGATCTTCTGCTCCCCTTACCCATCTCCTTTGGTTGGTAGTCCTGTGGAAGTTCTGAGGTTGTAGACATTTTCTTTATTCACAGGAAGTTTGCAGTTGTTTCCTGTGTTGTGTAAAAGTATTTTTTCCTAGGATTTGGGTATAAAATAAAAATAAAGCCACTGAGCATAATGCCTTTGCCTAGCAGGTATGCAATCCATATGTCCAGACGTATCCCCCAGTTATTCACATACACCCCCTGCAGACTTCTCCCTGTGATAGAGTTTTCATGAAACCTCTGCGGGAGGTTTCATAACTTTGTCATACCTTCCTCACTCTGAAGTCTCCTCTGACCCCTGGAACAAACTCCTTCGACATTTATTTTTTAGATTTGGCAGTCAAAAGTCTAGCAGCTCAGTAAGTAAATCTCTCTCTCTCTTTTTTCCTTTTTTTTTCCTTTTTCCCTTTTGACTGTCATTTTTCATTGCCTGCTTAGAGCCTGCTGATAATCTGGGCATTACTATTTTGCTCAAGCTGAAGCCATCCTATTGGCCTGTGGTGATTCCATTTGAATGAGTCTCAGGTTTCCTGTTCCTGAGAGATATGTAGAACTTTAGACCACTATGCTTCTTGCTCAGATGCTGCTTCCTGCACCTGAATTCCTAGATCTCACTACTGCTATTTCATCTGTGATGGTACTACTCTTGGTGTGATTGTGAGATGGACTGAACTGGGTGCTGATCAACATCAATTATTATACAAAATGTTTGATTTTAGATCAGTACTGTTTAAAGTTGTCTTTTTTTTCATATTTTTTTTCAAGTAGTTGTGCCTTCATGTCTCAGGAGCTGCAAAGGACGAGGAGCCAAGGCAGCAGGGAGCAAGGGCAACAACGGGTAAGGCTGCTTAAGATGGACCTACCACTGAAACATAGGAAAATATACTCCTAATAGCTGCTAGCTTATTAAGTATCATTGCAAATCATATAATGCAAAGTTACTGATGTAACTGTTTCAGAAAACCAACCTCATAACGTTCGTATATGAGACTAAAAGGATATTGAAAGGGATATCAATATGAGCATTAGCAGTGTGAAGTACTTGCATTAGAAGACCTTATTAATTAATGGTTTAATGGAAGAATTTAAGAAGAATCGTGCTGTTGCCCATTACTCTGAACCCTTATATTTGAGAAGTCCAAGTATTATCAGCATCTGTGAAGGAGAATATTTATCCTTCTCTGTCTGTTTTACGTAATATAGGTTAGATTTGTTTCAGTTGAACAGCTACATGGAAAACATCTGACATCCTTAGGAGTAAATTATCTACAGCACAAGGATGATGAGTATTCTTCAAGAAGTTTAATATGTATTAATACAAATACGAATTAAAGAATAAATTCTATCACCTCCTGATGTTTCTCTTTGAATTAGTGAGTGTGCTGTTTTTGAAGTCAGTTACGAAATACCGTGTGCTTTGCTTGTACATCTCCAAATACAGGTATCTGATTCTCTGTTACAATTACTAAGTGGTATCCTTTATCCCGTAGCCATTTAAACAGAAATGGGTGACAAGCACTGTAGGATGCAGGTAGTCGTTCATAACTCCTTCCTATGCAGCTACCTGTAACCATCACTTTTTCAGAACTAGACCCAAGCATGACATCATGCCCAGAGAGACAAATAAATCATTAATTTTGAGGATACAAGACAATCAGTTTTCACCCTGAATAGGCAATACAGAACATATATATATTTATGTGTCAACATTCAAATCTTTCAAAAATTTTTTGAAGTATGGATCTCATTCTTAGGACTATAATCCGATCTAAACCATATCTAGTCTGCATGTTAGAATCCATACATATTACTCTCCTTCTGATCTCAAATGGTACACTCATATCTAAGAAGGGATGTGTTTGGAACATCTGGTAGCAAACTCTAAAACCTGAAGAACAATCTTCTCAGAAAGATGAGATGTTTCTTTCCTAGCAAAGAGGAGTGCAGTCATTGCACCCTACATCACTGGGGAAAACATTTCCCATAGTAGTAGGACATTAAAATATTTCTAAATGAGAGAACATTCAGATTTGGATTGGAAATTCAGGGTTCACATTTATGATTTTGCAATGTTATGAAGTATGCTGCTTTACTCTTGAGTGCCTGTTGTCTCAGCAAACATACTTTTTGATATAATGACAATACAGAAGACATTAATTAGTGTAACTCTTTCCTTTACATAAATGGATGAAATATCTTAAATTCTGCAAAAATTCTTAGCACTTATTCTATTATTATGAAGCAGAAAATCAAATTCTTTGTAAAGGAATGAGGTAAAAAAAAATTCTGAACACTCTATGTTTGAAGCAGTGAAACCTAGAGAGTGAAAAAAAAAAAAAAGAACAGGGTTTTAAACCTTTCTTTCCACTTTCCTTAAGCCACCTTGTTGATTATTTCAGGCTAGATCACCATTATAATCTAGCCAAGAGAAAAAAAGGAGAGAAATGCATTTTCTTCTGTGCAATACTCTCCATGACCAATAATATCACTGCGTGCAGTTTCCTTTAGTATTTTTTCTTTCTTCTGTTTTGTGTACAGAACATCAATTTCTGCTTGAAATTTTAAAGTGATGTGACTCACTCCAACAAAGATATTTTTTTTTCATGGTCACTTAGACACACAGGTTCAGCAAGTGGATTTATGGTTTGTCTTCCTTGTCTTTTTTTTTAATAAAAGAAGGGTGGACTATCTGCAGTGAAATAACTTGAAAGCTCTGAAAATGAATACCTAAAAATATCATAGTAGTTTTCTTAAAAAAGCACTAAAAAGGAACTATTGAAAATGCATAATTCAGAATGACAATGGTTCCATTCGAGACTCAGTTGAAAGCACATTAATGGCTTTTGCTAAATAGTCCTGTTTTGGTTGTCTTCATTCAGTTTAGTTCAGAATAAATACATGTTTTCACATGGACACATCTCTGATCAAAATAATGATTAGAGCTGTAACAGGGGAAAAAAAAAACTCAAATATGCCAGCAATTTTTATATATTTATATTTAAAAAAATAGAAACTTATTTTGTTATAAAAATATGTTACTAAAATATGTGCTTAAAAATTTGACTTATACATTCATATATATGTACTTATATAAGGCCTGGCCATGAGTTTATATTAGAAAGGGGAGCTGCTGGAGTACTGGACTGTGCATAATTCAAGGCAACGTGATGCCTGCTGAATGCATGACACTGCTGAATAGCAGGTCATTGATCTGCAGTCTAAACAAGGACAGAGTGAATAGGCTTTAAGGATGTCGTTTGGCAAACATTTAATACAATCCAAAACAGTGATAGGTAGGTTGGTATGAGTGATATTAATGTTCACTTTCAGACTTCTTTACAGTAAGTCCATATTCATACCCTCTGACAATATGAGACAACTTCATGTACCAAGAAGGAGAATTAGCAGATGAAGTCACTTTACAGGATTTTTAATTTATATCTTTTTATTTTGCAAAGATTAACATAGCAAATGTAAGGTCATAGTCTTTAGTCAAACACACATGCACAAAACTGGCTGATTTCATAAGGGATCTAGTTAACAATGATGGCAAAAATGAATTGACTGTCAAGATGGTTTCGTAATCATCCAGAGCTGATTGTGATCACTTGTATTTTATTTCACTCTCATGTTTTCAAAATGTTTGAAAATTTCCCTTTGTTTTTCGCTGCTAGCTTTGTTCTCCATTTTCTTATTTTTTTTAAGAAAAAAAAAATCTAAAAAATGAAGGCAAAATAAGTCTCTTTTCATACTCATACCACACATTATAAAATGTTATTTTTCTCCCATGTAGCTGCCATCTGCTTTTAGCTGACAATGACAAGAATAAAAGGCTGTGCTATGACACATCCCTCATTCTGAGCCCTCCTTTTCTCTATGAAAAAAGTCAATAGGTACAGATAGTGCTTGTATTCTGAGTCGTCTGCCAGCCTCCTAATTAATTCCAGGATTCATTTAAGATGCCACCGATAAATCTGAAAACCTTGCATAGTTTTCTAACTCTCTTGCTAGATTCTAGCATGACATTTCAAGTTCATTGAGTCATCCTGTGAGTTGAAACCAGCCTATGCAGGCAGGTCAGTGGTTTGGGGCTGTCTGTCCTTGCCTGCAGGTCAACCTTAACTGCAAATTAAAAACTCTCGAGCAAAATTTTATCTTTATTTGCAGGAACATATTCATTATGATAACACTTTATTTATTTATTTATTTATTTATTTATTTATTTTTAAGGAACAAATGTAACTATTTCTTTACAATCTTTCCTGTGGGAATACACTTACGTACGTGCCCACAGATATGTTTACTTTTAAAAAAGTTCTAATACACACACACAGTATTGTGTAGAAAACAATAGTGTAATTTAACTAGCACTTGGCATCTGAATTTTAATTTTTCTCTCTCCAGATAAACACATTTCCTAGACACTATACAGTCTCTAAAATTTATTTAGCAAATAGAATTGTACAGAAAGTAATCGCATGAGTGGGAAGACATAAATGAAACCAGAACAAAAAGTAAATTTCTGAAAAGAAATGAAACCAAACATCATACCTGCAATTTTTTAGGTCATTTTCCAATAGCAATTTATTCCAAAATGGTGTAATTAATAGTACAGATTATTGTTTGCAGTGGACAATACACTTATCAAATATTGCTCATAGTTTTGATGTTTTGATGTTTTTGGCTCTCATAGTGTGATCAAATCACAAACAGGGAAAAGACAAAGTGTGAACAGTAGCAAACTAACCATTTTTTTCTCTTCCTATAAATATTACAATATGAAATGAAATCTATTTCTACTTTCTTTTATTTGCCACTTTGTGTCTTCAGTGCCTTCAGCTTGCGCCCTTCCCAGGCTTCCAAAACTGAATACCAAAGTGATACTTTCTTCTCAAAGCCATACATCAGAGGACAGTTTGGCAGGTAAACAATTGCTAAATTATTCCTGTATTATCCTTTGAGAAAAGATTTATTAAAAAAGTAGTACTATCAAAGTGCTTTACTTTGTAATGTGATGTGTAATAATCACTGGAACTTTCATACTTTTTTTCATTCTTTCCATCCACATGCCAAGATTTTTTTTTTTTTTTTTTTCTTAAGTATATCCCAAATTACATCTTTTATATCTAGGTTCCCTCACATTTGGACAGTTTCCAGCTTACGGAAATAATTGTATATGCTTCAGATTGGAAATCAATCTGACCACTCCTAAAAGCAGTTCTCAAATTAATGCAGAACAAATTTGCATTTTAATTGTGAAGCCTTTCATCCTCTTCCTCAAATTAAAACAAACAAACAAACAAAAAATGGTAAGGAATTCCAGAAAACAAAGAAAATATTTTTGAATCTATGACTGTCTTATAAACCCTACTTCCTGTTTGAGTATAATCATATGGTGGTGAGGAACAAATTTTCAAAAGAATGGAGATAACTAATGTACTGAAATCAATACTGAACTTAACTTGAATGACAGTAGTTATCAATAACTTATGACAGGAAATAACATTAGGCTTAGGTGGCCTTAGCCCATGTTTATTGCCCTATTCCAGGCTTTCTAGGTAGAGACCCAGTAATGTGGATTAAGATGGAGAGAATGGGGAGGATATGAACCCTCCAGTAAGCACATTAAAATGTGATTCTTTCCTTAAACAGAATTAAAATTTATGTAGATCCCTATACATAAAACAAGCTATTATGAAGACTTTCAGGAAGGCCAAAACATCATGCTTAACTCATATGGACACACTGTGCTGATTCAGAGTTGCCATATGTTCCCTAGGTGGGGATCATCCCCGTTACAAATAAATCCTCTCACAGAGTCAGTGAGGCTTGTGTTCTTTTCAGGTGTGCCTTCTGAGTCTGCCCAGCAACT
>VZSV01000031.1:5927263-5956379 GCA_013398735.1 Nothocercus julius
TTACTGTCTGAAAAATTCTGCCTGACTGTATACCTAGGGTGTTGCTCTAGGCACCTCAAGTCATCAATGGGGAGAAAATAGCCCCTCCAGATGGGATTCAAGAAAGCACCCAGCTTAGCTGCTATGAATTGTCTTCTAGAGAAACAACCCTTTCTCGCACTCCGACTACAGATGGAGTTTGGGGAAATGAGGCTCTCCGAGATAGACAAGCTTTCTTGAATGCTCCCTCAGGCACTCTTGAAATGTTACTTCATGACTTTAAAGCAATCTATCTTTTCTTCCCATAGACATCTCAGTAATCTTTTGAAATCATGTTGTAATAGATAATACTTTAGTGAGCATTTCTTATATCTAGCCTGCCCATAACAGCTTCTAGTCTTGATTTTATTTGCTACTTCTTTGGAGTGTTTTGCTCATTTTTTTTTGCTTGCTGTAGAGTCAGCGTTGCAAAATTTGGAGCCTTCAGATGTTTTTCTTACAAAAGGAATGTTTCCTCAGCCATGTCCTCCTGCATAATCTATCCTTCTAATGTGTTGACTATAAAAGAATTAGCAATTTTCTCCACTAGCCTATCACAGCCTGTTCAAAGTCTTTTGCAAAGGTTGTTCTATGAAATTACAATTATAAATGAACTTTAATTATGAATTTAATGCTTTCCTAATCTAAGGAAAATCTTCACACTTTGTTCTGAGTGCGAATTCTGCATGAACAGCTGGCTGTTCTGTAGTTGACACTGGAAACTCCAACCACAGAGGCACTGGAAAAGGCACCTGAGCAAAGGAAAAAAAAAAAAAAATGGTATGGGCCATGTCACAATTTTCACTGTGAAGGCCTCTGCTCACATTTGGAATCTGTAGTTCTTGAGGCATTTTGCAACCATACTCACTCATCACTGGTGGATGTGTGATGGTGTGAGGTGACCTAGGAAAAGCTGCTTTGGATGAATGGGCCATGTTACTTTAACATCTGCTGATTTCCAATCTAGGGCTTTCTGCTTTGCAATTCAGCATATTATTGACCGTTATCACTAGAGATATCAGAGATAGATAGCCATACTGATGAATATCAACTTACTTATAACATAGTCTGTTTAATAAATTATGGTGCTTTTATAAAGTTTTTTGTGAGTAAGTGTTGCTCTTATGCTAACAGATGTGTAGCAGCATAACTCATTTTAAGTGTGATTTTTTGGAGTGTTCAGACTTTTGCTTCAGTGACATTGAAAGCTTCTGGGTGGATTTTAGAAAAAAATTAACAATGTTAATGTTTTCTATTTCCTTCTGTGCCTGCAACATATAAATTATGCTTTTGTCTCTGCTTTCTTAGCTTTTTCTTTCATGCATTTAAAACATATAATTATGTATCTGCAAGTTTAGAAATGTTAGCTCTCACTACATGTGAAAGCACTTGCTTACATTGGATGGGCATTTTCCATAGGCACTTTACAGACAGGTATTTTAAATCAAAATATAGTTTAGTAGGTGTCAGCTTCACAAAAGACTGAGTACAGACGAAAGAACAATCTAAAATGGTGACGCTGAGAAGCCCACCTAGTGGTGATATATGTCTAAATCTTTCTAATGCAGTGCCAGAAAAACTGAGAATTCATTGCTGATGGAAGAAAAAAAAGGGAAATATGTGTGATTCATTCTTTTACAGTCTCATATAATTCATCTGTAGGCTTTTTTGGAAGGGCTGTCAAAATGAGTCTGTTACATATCTTCCCATCCATGGCCAGATTAGGTGACCAATCCTGTCAATGTTCATGCTCTATTTTAGAGTCAATTGCCTATGTATACTAGTCAACATTAATATTGATAAAACTCTTGTAATAGACACTTTGCATCCAATGGGTTCCAAAATTTCACTTCACATAAATATATGTGTGCATATATATATATATATGTAAATTTAAGGAACAAATATCTTTTAGGTAGTTTGGGGTTGATAACAGCATGCAGATGCTGCCTGCAGAGAGGATCACATATTGCTCATGAATAATACAGAAAATAATAATGATAAAAAATGATGCAAAATATTTAGAACATTAGAAAAAGCACCTGGAAGTGTGGGACTAAGCACTCATTTAAGTTTCTCCTATTGACTTGGACTACTTATGGACATTTAATGGACATGCACATTTAATGGATGCAAAAGTGATATTCACATTAATATTTCTTATCTATTTGAATTTAAATATGTAGTAAAAGAATATTACACTTAGAATTCTCTAGCATCTCTCCTCAAGTATCTTAGATTGTAACTCATGTATTATTACTTGTACCTGAAAAAACAACAGGCTTCAGATCACACCTTATTCCCAAATACCTTGGTTTTAGTGGATCCAGTTAACAAATCTGTGATACACGTTACAAAGCAGAAATCATTGAAAACTAATTTATAATATTTCAGTAATACAGAATAGGCAGGATCTAGAAATGTGTGAAAAACCCAGTTGCAATGTTAGTGATATTAATACACAAAGGGAGCTCATCTCCTTTTTTAATCTTTTAGTCTTTTGATAATAGAACAGCTATAATGAAATTAATTTACATAGTAGATAAAGAATAGCTTTATGAATTGTAGGTCAAATCATTAGCTGCAGAAAATTATAATCTTTTAATTGCTATCTGTGACAATATATGCAAAGTGAAATCTGACCCAAAGGAGAATGCCCCACATGAACTCACAATATATTCAACTATTCCCTGCTCAAAAAAAAAAAAAAAAAAAAAAAAAAAAAAAAAAAAAAAAAAAAGTTTAGCAAACACTAAGCAGTTTTATACCTTGTGATGAATAATTTCAAAATTATTGAATGTGGAAACATTTCTAGAACTACAAGGAATGAGACTGTCTCATAAAAAGATCCAAGACAGAAACAAGTAGTATTGATCTTCAGTGATGAGATCTGACAGAAGCCCAAATACAGATGATCAACAGACACCTTCCTAAGCTGAGATAAGTAGTTCGTAATTATGGTCTCACCTTTGATCTGTCTTTGTTTTTCAAATGATAAGGTTAAACTCTGGTTGAAAATTTCATTATTTTAGGGCAAAATGGCTTTAACATTCTTCGAAAATGATAGGAGATACTGTCAGCCTCAGAAAAGTTTTCCTGATTGGTTTCTGAATTTGCTGACAGAGCAGTCAGCAAAGTGAATTGAATAGCCCTGGGGAATGTTTTAGATGTTATCTAGTGTTTAGTGTAATTGATAAAATAATTGCATTTGTGTGAGGGCATTAAACTTTCAAAAACTGCCTTTTCCCAGGTTCCCATTCATTTCTCTGTACTTTTCTGAAACAAAGAAAAACTAGAAATACAGATTCAGTTACTCTGAGCATGTCTTTCTTTTCTTCCTCTAATTTCAGTGGAAATTTTTATAGAGGTAAAATATGATGGTTTGAATACTGTAAAACATAAATTCATACAAACAATGAATTGAGCATGGTTTTATATCTCACAGTGGCGTAAGTGATCAAAGGCTGCAGCTGAGACAAAGAACCTAAATAGGCAGCGGGCATTAAAAGCAGTAGAATGTGTTGCACATATTTGAACAAGCAATCTCATTTTGCTAAATGGGTTTTTTATATTAAATATTTTGAATAAATATTTTAAGAGGCAGTAGTTGAGTTACATATGTATTATAGTTTAATATAGATATTTTCTATATTTCAAAATACATTAGCTTTTTTTACACAGTATATTTGAACCTAGCTAGAAACAGGAGGAAAATAACTATGCTACTGATTTCTTAGAAGCTGGGCATATTCTTTACATTTTGTCGTATGCACAGATGATGTACTGCAACTGTTCCACAGACTTAGGAAGTGTTTATCCTTTTTACAATTTTAATTTTTATTAAGTAGAACTTGTTACAAAAGAAAAAATAAATTCAAACTCTGAAATGACATTAAATACTGTGTGCTTTTTGTTGTTTTTATTACTCATGGAAGAGAATGAATATTTGTTTGATGTGAAAACAATACATTTTAGAAACATTGCATGAGTCACCTCAACTCAGCTTTACATGGTCATGTAGCAGTTCTGCTGAATCCTATTATTAAAAAAATTACAAATCAAACAAATAGGTATACAAAAAAAAAAAAAATCTCATCCAGATCCAGTCCTGAATTGGTGCCTTTCATGGCCTTAATGAGTAATTCTTCTCATCAGCTCCTATATTCTCTGAAGTATATTTATAAAACTTTTCCTAACTTGCCCTTAACCTGAAATACAACTTGCCTATTGAAAATTAAGATTAAACTCCCAAATACTAAGAGTTTGAGTCAAAAGTTTTTTTGTTGTTGTTGTTTTTTTGTTTGTTTGTTTTTTGGACTGTGATGTCTGAGCACTGCAGGGATATTCAAATGTGTATGACATTGTACAGACCTGCCTTGGTCTGCTTTCTGAAATCTTAGGAGCATTTACTGAACAGTAAAGGACAAACTGCTGTCAAAGGGAGAAACAGACTGTAGGTCTGAAGAAGGGCTTATGTGCCTAAAAGCTCATCTATGTTTTTTTTATTGATGTTAGTTGGTCTAATAAAATGCAATTCCTCTTTCTGCAATCCTTGCCAAGTCAGTGCTAAATTCATGAATGGACAAGCCTCACCAGAAGATGAAATGCCAACAATATTTATATATGTGTACACATATACACAGATATATACATATACAAGATGCTTTTCCAATTCAGAGGACAATTAATATTTTAAAAGCAATAAGGAATACTTAATATGCATCTTTAAAATTTGAATTACTCTACAGATCAGATTCTCCATTTTGTAAATGCCCTTAATAGGTAAAAGAACTGTCTTCTACTTGTTTTATTCTGAACAGAGGTGAGGATTTGGCAAAAGTGTTAATTCACCAGTGAAGATGTCTGGGTGGGGTCCTGCTTGGAAGTTCACAGTCACAGGGACACTGCAGTACAGGGCACAGGCAGTCAGCTTTCATCTGCCCTGTGTTGCATGAAGTCATATCTGAAACAGACAGGACAGATAATGGAAATTGTCATTCCCATTTATAGAGAGGGATATGAGCCATAAGAAGATCAAGTTTCTCTGTGATGTATTCATTCTCAGAGAGTATGAAACTGGATTCTAAATATTTTTGAGTATTTGAACCAGAAAGGTTAAATATTCTGTTAATCAAAACCCAGAGACCATGCACATTGTGTAGGTTAAACTTCATCTGCTAAATGATTTCATTTTTGCATGTATGTGTATGTGTTTAGCATATGAGTCTTGCAATGGAATTAGGAATGCAATCTTGTTTCTTGAATAAGCATACAACTTCTAAGCCAAAAGAGCTGCCTTCACCTCCCAGCAAGATCTCGGTTCTGTGCGTGAAAATCTGCCCTGCTGGAACTGGATGCAGTGTTTCCACTAGCATGGGAAGACCACTGCAACCTTGGCAGGGCTACAGACTCCAACAGAGTGGTAAATTGACAAATCCCTTAAAAACATTCCCTTCACAGTCTTATGCACAATCTCCGTCCCGATAGAATGATGGTGTGGTTCCGACAGCCTGTTAGACTTGACAGACCTTGAAAATGAACCATGTTGAACAGCTGACATCAGGTTGCTGTGAAATGAAAAAAGAGTAAGAAGTCAATGAAGATTATACAATTTGATTATTTGGAAAATGAAGATCTATGATAAATGAAAAAAAAAATAGTCTAGGCTAGTGTTGTTTAAAAATGTGACATAGAAAGTGTGAAAGAACACTGAAAAACACTTGTGTTAACAAATCTATCAGAAGAGATAGACCACTGATTTAATTAGAATGACCTTGTTGTATGGCATAGACGGATAATAACTTGTGCTTTATGTATGATTTCCTTTCTTCCTGGCATGTGACAACTGACAGATCAGTTGAAGACACAGCTTCATCTTGTATTCATTTTAGTAAGTGCTGCCAAAGTTACATTTCTCCAAATATAAAAGTAGCTACTATGCTATACCAAACACAAAGAGTAGTAACACTAGAAGAAAAAAATATAATGGACCTAATTTGTAATCTGAAGATTTCCTGGGAGAGTGAACCCATTGTTGGCCAGATGTTAAACGTGCTTTATATTTTGTGAAATTACAGAGAATTTTTTTGTCATGGATATTCATTAGAAAAAAATGATATTAACTTCCTTTAAGTTAAGCGTTTCATTATTGTATAATGGAATATAAATATTTAATAAGCCATAATAAAGAAATACTCATAAAGCATGTTTTCAATATTTAACAAGAAACTAGAAAAACAAACAAAAAAATATTCTCAGAATAAGTTCTCAACTTCAAGCTATACATATTTATACCTAGAAGAGATAAACTGGTACTCAGGTAAAAAGAATGTGGCTCATCAAAATATTTTTATTGTAACAAAGATTGCAGATGATTTTAATTATGTTAGAAAGAAGGTTATTTCATTACACTGCTCAAGGGAAAGAATGTATGTATGCATGTTACTATATGGCAGACATTTTTGAAAGCCTTTGTTTGTAGTCATAACAGTGTTATGTCTTGGGTCCTATTCAGTTCACCTCTTGAAAAAAATCTGAATTTTACCACTCAAAATAAAAAGATTTCCCTTTATGAGCTCCTGTTAAGATCTGAGATTTTAAAGCTGAATTTATAGCATTTATTAAATAGAGATAGCATTCATAAAATGAATGCATGTCATGCTATCATGCAAGATATTAGTGCCATATTTCATTTTAAAGGGAAACCTACTCCTTTCTAAAAAATAATGCTATGAATATCTCAGCTCTTTGACTATATAAACATCTGCAAAGTGAAAGATATAAATAAAAACAACAATACAAAACAACAATTCTCCTTATTTTGTTTCTATTCATACCCAGAATAATGGAAAGTTCTTAAGGTATACTGGATAAACACTAAATACCCTGCAGCAGACTGAAAGGTAGCACAAAGTCTGCTATTATTTTCAGTTTGTTTGGCCTCATACTATACTTAATATATTTTATGCATTTTAAAACATAAGCACGATATTAATTGAAATTCCACTCTCTCAGTCCAGTCATACCAGCTAAAGGTATGTTTTAAGTAAAGTTTCTTTAACAATTTAACATTATTAAGGTGTTAATAGAAAGGTGGACCTAACTATTAAACGTAGGTCTTCTGAATGATGTAAGTCTTCAATAAGTGATGTAAGTGTAAGTGATGTAAGTCTTCAATATTTGCATATTGAACAACCTTGATGTGTTTAAATCTCATTTGCTCTACTGGGACTACTTCTTTAAAGAAAAAGAACCCATTGATTTCCAACAGACAGGAAATATGGAATCTTTTATCTTTACTTTGTTTGTTCAAATTCCTCTTGACTGACAACAGTGGTACCTAAGTGAATTAGTCTCACTGAAATTCAACTAGATATTTTGTATTACAAAATGTCTCTTTTTGGCTGCATCAAGAGAAGGATCATATTTTTATTTTGTTGAATATTAATCTCAGTCTTTTTGTATTTTCAGACATACTTATTCCCGAGTGATTTTTTGTTTGTTTGTTTGTTTGTTTGTTTTGGTTTGGTTTGTTTTTTCCCTCCCCTGATATCCCTGGTAGAATAAAGAGCACAACTTCAAAGAGGCCAAACACTAACTTTCACTCATCAGGAGAACTGCATAATTTTTCCTTTGCCACTGCTTGCTTCTCCTTGTGTGGAAGTACTAACAGCACAAAGGAGATCCTATCTCTGAACAGCATCGATGGATCCTGGTAGAACAGCCAGTGTGGCTGGCAGGTAGTGCTGCCAGGTTTGATATTTGTCTTTTATCTCTGATTCCATGACTGGATAAGTTTTCTTATTTCTTGCCTTTAAAGGGGTGGAATGCATAATTTATTCTGAGCTCCCGGTATGATTCCTCAAAAGAATGGAAAGTCTTCAGGAAAGTTAAATTTAAGGATAGTAGTTTCCGAGAAGCCCAGTCAGTGGAGTTTGACCTAGAGAAACACAGACAAACGTACTTGTTGCTAGGTCTGACCATATTCTTTAAGTGTTGGAATAATCTTTTATCATCTGCAGAGATTATTTTAGAGCAGAGAGATTTGTAAAACTGTTTTGAAAATAAGACTGTGCAGAAAAGGTAGTCACTACTTCTCTCAGTAACATAGTATTTTAAAATAGTCTCATACTATTTTGAAACAGCTTCCTCCTTTTTATTCCTAAATCTCTAACTGCTCTGGAAAAAAACCAAAGTCTCAGAGTCCCTGGATAAAGTCCTTGAAAAGAGCATGGCTTGATGCTTTTAAATTGTAATGTTTAAAAAAATTACCACTCAAGACTCACTGAGAGGAAGTCAATGTCAAAATGTCTCTCACTGGTAGGATCCAATAGTAGTCCTACCTGTAGCTTTCTCCCTGCAATGCTGGAGATTTATTTGTCCCTACAATATAATTTGATTTGTTAAAACCAACATTCCCCAAAATACAAGAAGAGAACAAATAAAGTCCATCAGTACGCTTCCAAAACAATTGGGTTGCAGTCATCCTCCATTTGAGTTTAAAATAGCTGTTGAGAAACAATTGTTTGATTCATGAATCCAGTATGTTCTATTTAGAACTTAAAGGAGTTCATTTATACATACCATTAGATGAGGGCCTTTTCACAGGTCACAGATCTTTATTAGCAACTAAACAAAGTGTCCATCACAGCAGTATCATAGTTGACAGAGATGTGGATTACCATATGGTGTGGTATGCACGTCTAGCCCAAATGAATTTTGATGGCCTGGTTCTTAGTGACTTCCATCTGTCCTAGCTCCAGTGAGACACAGTTCCCATGTGCTAGATGAATACACATTTTATACTGGTTCAGAGATCTAACCTTAATATACATTTGGCTAAAACAATAAGATGATTTAGTTTCACATAAAAATCTCAAAATCTTGAATTATAGCTGACAGTAAACTGGCAATTGGTACAGAAAAGAGAGCTCAGCTATGCTGTGCACCAGGAGTGTATATTGTTCTGTGAAAGCTGAGAGGCTTTCAAAGGTGTCATTGTACCTGGGAGGAAAGGCATGATAGAGTTTTGAGTAGACAGTGTCAGTGTGGAGTCTCATAAAACCCTGGCATTTCACACCATGTTCACTAGGGCCAGACGTATATCCACATCTGTGAACATGTCTAGACCTGTCAGATCTTTCAGCATCACCTTCATCATTTTGATTTGTAAGCCAAATTTGATTATTTCTCCTTTTCTACACTCTCTCCACCTGCCAAAACAGAAGTAGAGAATAAGAATCAGTGGTTATTCTAACTGAAGAGCCCTGAACTCGTCAAAAGCAATATCTAGCTCTGTCTTTCATGATATGTGATGAGTTTATAAGCTTGTTAGTGTGATGGAACTTGTAAGAACAGAAAACAGCAAGACTTAAAACTGATCCCTGCACTCAGAACTGTATATGTTCAAGATTTTCTTCAGAAAATCCAGTTTTTGACAACTCTCTGCAGTGGGGTTACTTACCTAGGTAGACCAAGAAATGGCCTGCCATATGGCAAGAAGTTTCTGTTCCTCATTACCGAACAGAATACTAAGCAGAAAGAGTACTCTTTTGTATTCCTTGCTCCTGGAAACCACTTTTTTAGACATTCCTCACCTTAGCATTTGCCTCATTAATTCTAACTGTTACACTGGAGTTGGTCTAACAGGTAATATTTGTCCTTGCAGATTTAACAGCTGAGTAAAGAATTACATATATGTGGGCTAATGATGTGTTGAGATTGCTGCTTACTGATAGCAAACATTATGTCCTTCAGTAAGGTAGGGTTCACAGGTCATTGTGTCTATAGCCACATCTCAATTATCAGGGCTCTCTAATCTGATCAATGGTGTGTTACCCCCATATTTTAGCAGTCAACACTATGATTTTTAATTAAAGTTAGCCATTTGTATGAAATGATTACTCTGTTCATTATCTTGACAATTTCATTACTGTATCAGGTAGAATAAAAAATTTATAGCAATAGAAAAATATATGAGCTATTGTAAGGTTCAAGGAGGGTCATAATGGCACTTGGCTGAGGCTGTTATCATTAACATCAGTGGAACAGGTCACAGGTCCTGGTACGTCACATGCCAGTTATCTCCTTTTAAATGAATTATACATGTATTCATTAAAATTCCCCAAGTATTATGGGAACATGAAAATAACAAGCATTTCTACCCTACTTGCACTTTCACTGTTGTGATGTGCAGTGGAGGCAAGGATTTGCCTATGCAAGAGTTTGCTTTTATGATAATGCTTCTAGGGGCTCTGCTGAGGTTTCCACACTCTGCCAAACTCAGCTGTGCGACTTTGACCTTGTGTCCAATGACTTGGGAACCCAACTTTGCTCTGTATTTCTTGGAGCATTGTACTTCTACACCAATCCCAGGGGAATAAAAGATGCCCTGAGGAGTGACCTAAACTTAGCTTTCATGTTTGGATCTTGGAGTTTTATGATGAGGAAGACAAACAGAAAGTTGCCAAGCAGAGTAGTACTAAACAGATAGAGGACCATCCTGTTGAAAAGTTATCCATTTTCCATTTAGTGTTATGCAGATAGTGAAGTACAGGCTTGAGCTCAAGTAACTGAAGCTAAGCAGGATATGAGGATCATCTCAGATGGCTCTAGGCACTCATGCTTTGGTAACTGACCAGAGTCTTAAATGTATTAACTTTAGTATAACCCTACTTTATTATTCTGCATTCATCTATTCTTTGTTCTATTAGAAGGTAGATTTAAAATGTTAAAGAACAAGTTATAGCTTAAACTCACATTTCTTGCCTAGGACTTTTCGCATTTTTTCCCTTCTCCCCACTGCTTATGATGAGATTTGTTCCTCTGACTGCATCTCAGTTCTCAAGGGAGTGGTACACTGTATGATCTTTTTTCATATGGATAATGGATTAAGGTCAATGTGACAGAACTTTCAGTATTCTTGCTTTATAATAAGCAATAGTAACGGTTCAACACTGCATAAAACCCAGTAAGAAACAGAAGCACGAAAAACAGCAAAGTGTCAACAGGCACCTCCCACATAGATTATTCTCTCTGCTTTGTTTGTAGAGATGACAGGAATTGCAAAATGCAGAGTGAGATACAATGCTACCCTGTTCCACTTTTTAAGTGTGCTGGAAGCACATGCATGCACAGACATGGGGTGCATCACCAGCAGTAAAAAGCTTTCTAAAACCAAAAGAATACTTAACAACAGGGGAGAGCTTTTACCAATTGTACCAATGACACCAGGAATACCATTAGGATTATAAAATCTTGTAAAAAATAACAACTCTGCATATAGGTTTTCATGAAAAACACATCACCGAGATTATGTCAAGAAGAAAATAAACATTTCATAAGACCAAATTGTTTGCTAGGGGAAAATTAGAACGTAAAGCGCTCTATTGCTTGTCTGTGTAAAAGTACTCATCATTTGTAATGATTATAAGGAAAGTATTAGAAGAACTTAACATCACAGAAATGTACATTAAAAAAATAAAGAAAATGACAAAACAGTAAAGAAAAACAAATGAAAACAAAAATGAATATTTTGAAGCACTTAAATATCATCTTCCTTTTTAAAAACACAAAAAGGAAACCCCTTTAAAAAAAACACTAATGATAGAGTATACTATTAGTGGAGGAAGAAAAGACGGAGAGAAGAATTACAAAGGCAAAAAAAAGGGAGACAGAAGCAGCCAAAACTCTACATTCCTTTTCTTGTGTTTAGATTGTATTTATTCTATGACGATATGCACAGAATAGTGAAAGAAGCTGCTATTACTTTGAATTGTATCTGTAGGAGCTAGGAATAATTAAATTTCTTGAGCCTTTCTGAACATTAAAGCAACAGCCTTCCTCCTAGAAGAAACTGTTGCAGAAGGAAATGGAGATAAGGAAAAATCAGTACCAGAATTCTACCCACCCTTCCACATTGTTCAAAGCATAGTTGTGTTTGGGGGTGTCTGTATTTTTCACACTACTGCGTAAAGGCTGGCTAAGGTGAGCCATAACTGTTCCCCACAGCTGCAGTACTGCATAGCCACCGGCTGAAAGTTATGAATTCTTATCACTATGGAATATCTTGAATTTCTTCAAAAAAACAGAAACCAGCAGGGTTTTGGAGGATTGCTACTGAGTATATAAAGTGACTGAATTTGTGTGATTAGTGAAACATTAGATCCTTGTGCAGCTATAAAATCTAGAAAAGAATTCTAGATACCATCTTCCTGATTCATTGAATGCCTTTTGTATATATTTCTTCCTGATTCCTCATAGAAACTGTTAAGAAGCAGCTTTTGAAAATGCTATAGGATTTATCTGTGTAGTTTATAAATGTTTTAGTCTCTGGACATTTTGTAATGGGAAATTGGCTCCATCATAAAGCTACCCAACCTAATCTATCGTATTAGTGTTTTTACACTCTGTATATGAGGGAAAAGTGAATAAGCATCAAGTCTACACAATACTTACTCATTGACCTTCATTTTTATAGTCATCTTTTCATCCTGGAAAGAACTTTGTATTTATGGAGATTTATTTTCAAATTTTCAGAAAGTATAACTTGCAAGGTAAAATATGCAATTAATAAACAACTATGATATTTTATTGTGGTATGTAAGATGTCAATAATTATGGGCTATTTTAAACTTTCTTGTCACATTAAGTCAATTTATTAAGACAAGCACTTTTATATACAGAGATACTGTAAACAGAGGGATTACAGCACAAAGCAAATGAACATCTCTTTAGAAATAGCAAGTCTTAAAAATAGGAGGATTTTCCTTATCTGTTTTTTAAAACATAGTGCACAAATGCAAAGATGCCCAGCTTTGCATGCTATAGAAATGTTGGTGGTTTTGGTGACAAAAATCAGTGAATTCTACTAAAATGTTACTGAGAGCATGTTACTGGGACATGGGTCTCCCAAGCATCCTAATGAGTTAGTTGAAAGTTTTATTGGCTGCACTTTTGAATTTCCATCACTTTATTTAGTCTAAACTGCACTTTATATCTCAGTACTTTTTGGATGTGGTCTCTGGCTGATGGAATTCAGACATCTGTGTATGTGTCCACTGGAACAGATGTCCGCTTCTAGAAGAATTTAGGCATGAATCATATGGCTTATATTGCACCCAAAGTGAAGTTTTATAAGCTATGCATCATCATAATTAAGGGAAAAGACAAATTGTGATGATGAGATTACAGGGATACATCATATACGTTTGGAATAACAAGTCTCAAGATACAGCTTTGACTTTACTGCACATGAATGGAGCACAATTTAACTAAATAAATTCAAATGAAATGTAGTCCCTTGTGAAAGAGCTCAATTTCTTGCAATTAAAAATGCAGACAAGATATGTAGATAATCATATAGCACTATACATCTTATTATATAAGATTTATCTACAAATGCTCTATCAACTACCTAGTGTGTATGTAAAGCATATTGGTATTGGGATAGTCTGCCTTGCTAGGAGATCGAAATAACATTTCAGTGTTTAGAAACACTTATAGTACTTTCCATCAGGAAGAAAACATACCAACTTTGGGTTTTCTGCTAAAATTGCATAATTATCCAAGCAGAAAAGAAGTATGGAGAAAGGTGCTGACACACTCTCATCAATTGCACCTCATGTATTTAGAAATTATAGATGAACAAAACCGTCACTCTCATGAGCTGTCTATATAGCAGCTCCAAGCTGGGGCATTTTTATAAAGCAGTTATAAAATAGTGGATATTCATCTGAACTGATTTGAATTTTGTCATTCCACGTATGAGATAAAGCTGAATCAGTAAGAGCTGATAAGAGTGTAACTTTAATGACATACTATTCTTAGAGAGAGAAATCAGAAAAAAGATATCACATTTGATAAAGACTTCCAGGTCTTTGCATGGAAAAGATTCAAAGGAGTAAGCATGGAGAATGACTTCAGTAAGCAAATACTGAAAGGAAGTTCCTTCTTTCCAGCATGTGGAAGGGGGAGGAGGGAGACGGGCATCTCTGTGGAGACCTTTGTGAGGAGGCAGAGGTGCTTACAAAGAGGATTCACCCTGGGCACTGTTTTCGGGACTACTATAGGAAAAAAAATACCTGATGAAAAGAGCACATTTAAAATGTTCAAACTAAGGATTTTCTGTGATTTGCTTCTGCAAAACTGGTATTTAGAGATAATAAAATGTATTCTTAGAAAAATGAATACTGTTTTTTTTTTTTCCCTTATATTTATGACAGACCTGCTAGACTAGAATTAATCTCTTGTTTTAGCTATCAGAAAGGTTCACGCCAGGGTCTCCTTATAGCTCCCACTGTCATAAAGTGATGCATAGGGGGGAATTTTCCTGTGAATTTATCACTCTCCATTAAGGAGCTACATTAGCTTAAATACCTGGCCAGTGAAGATTTATAGAGTCCCATAATTTTACATTGCTCCAAATAACTGCTTTATATTTTAATTTTTCTAACTTTTGTGACAGAAGTACTGCTTTAGAAATCATGCAGTTTCTTGCAAGTGGGTCTTCAAGGGTCAAATCTTGCACCTGCAGCAGCCACAGCAGAGCAGCAACATAGCCACCTTGCTTTCTGCCACAGCAGCTCTTGTCAGACCAACTATGGGTACCAAGCAAATGAGCTTTGACTGAGAAAGGAAGTGGAGACATCCCTTAAGTTGGTCTGAGAGCAGGAGGGAGCAGGAGGTTTCTTCTGAACAGCTGCACAGTAGTGTGAACGTGAGAGCAGGAGTGGTGATGTGGGTGACTGGTACACTTGAAAATCTGGAAGGTTGCAAAACGTCAGCTATCACTATATAAAAATCTTTATTAAGCACCAGACATAACACACTCAAGAGCGGCGGGGCAAGAGAGAAAATTTTCAGATTATGGTTAACATTTAGAGGCTGAAATTTGGAGGAGAAGGATATATCAAGAGAAAGAAGCAGGGGCAAAACAAAAGTGATGTGAAAGAAAGAGAAAGTGAAAATTATTTCTAAAGAATGAAGTAAAGCATCTTTTTTGAAAAGATATGATTTATATTGTATGATTTATAGAAGATATTAAACACACCCATACACAGTTTTCAGATATTGTGCAATAAAATCACCAATTAGCAAATTAAATTCATCCAATTGGCACTTAAATTTGGTACCGATATTTTCTTTAACTCAAAGACACCAGCTGCTGTAGTGCTGTTCCTTAAAAAAGCTGTCTGACTGTGGGTGGGGGAAAGGTTTGCATTTATAATATTTGACTTTGATATCAATATAGCCCCTTCATCTCCTAGACAGTGAAGAATCGCTCTGTTTATTGAGACTCTGGAGACATATCTAAAGTCAGCAAATTCATTCACAGGTGAAAATGGAATAGAATTCTGTTAAAATTCTGAAGTTTTTTTTTTTTTTTTTTTTAAGTCCACATTTAATAAAGTGCTTATTTAGGATGTAATAAATTAAATTATTTTTGTTTTATATTATAACATATTACCTAAAATATATTTAGTGCACAGATGAAAGAGATTGTTTTTAAAGATTTTAGTATACAATGCCCTCTTTGCCAAGGTGACATCTGCCATAATATCTAGTAAGTGATCTCTTTCCAGAGCACATATGTTGGATACATATGGATACCAGTAATGCATGAGTTATCATTAAAAATATTTTCAAGAACTTTATCCTACATATTTAAAACTGCTAATGGTTTGGAATCTAAAAACTAGCTGCACCAATAACTTCTTTAATAGTAATATCAAGATTAAAAAAATAATAAAAAGCAAAACACCTTATCTCACATGTTTCCAAATCCCAATTTAATTTTCTTATCTTAATCTCGTATGGCATTATGAAATTGCACTTTTTCATCATGTTTACACCTGCCATCCCTAATGCATTACCAGGTGTGAGATTTATGAATGGAACACATGAGACCTGCCATACTTAATTATATTTCTAACCTTTCAGATACACTGAAGAATTTTTCTTGCTGTGAAACATGTTTTACCTTTTAATCTCTGCTGGGAATATTTCTAAAACAATACTGTATTTTTTTTCTTGTGTATTTTGAGTTCAGTCATCAAATAATATCCTAATTATCATTCTTTCACATTTTTCTATCAAAGAACTATTTGCATTTCAAGTTAATACCAAAGTAGTCAGACAGTGATAAGCATATACCAGCTCTTTTTCTGGAATGAAAAATACATGTAAATGTATTTTGGTGATACGGTATTCTCAGTATTGTTTTACTATCATAGATAATCCATATCACACTATTTTTAGATAAGAAAGAATTAATTCAGAAGTTCAGTCTTAATGATTTACAACTTTGGATGAAAGTTCAAAGAATGGAGAATATTCTTCTGTAAATGACAGGTTAACTTCATTGAGATTGTGCATGTGATTGAAGCTATTCATGTGCGTGCTGTTGCATCTAAGCAGAAAAAAAAAACGTGACTTATGAAAAGTTGGTTTAAAAGTGTTCTTCCTTTTAAAACTATACTAACAGTCTCTATATGAATCATCATGGTATATCTCTTTGCTGATAAATCGTTTTGTCTTGTTGTACATTCAGAAATGTTGGTCTAAATTATATTATTAATCATTCCTAAGCAAATCTGGAATAAGTTCAACAGTTTAAATAAATCTGCTTATTATTTATCTGCTGTTAGAAAGAGAACTTAGCTAGATAAAGTTTCAAACGTTAACAAATGCAAATCATACAAATTGCTTCTGTAGCCCAGTATGTCTGGTTTTGCAGTGCCAGTTATGGCCATGAGCCTTTTATTGATCTCACGATGCAGACTCGTGGAACTTGCCTGACCTTGCTTTGGCCTGAGCTATTTAGCTTGTTTTAGCTGTGTCTTTATTCAGGTGAATGCCACCTAAACCTGCTTTAGCTTTAGTATAGATTTGTCCAATTGTGTGATATAATATCCATCGGTGATTAAAAGATTGTAATAAAAAAAATGCTATGTTGTGGAGAATTAACTACTTACAACTTTATAATAATAATAATAAATGTAGAATAGTATAGGCACGAGATGTTATGAAGAAAGATCAAGGAAATATTAATATATAAAAATAAACCCCAAAGAGATACATGATTGAGGAGGAAGAAATTACCTCATCAACATCATGCTCCTGGGGAATGATTTGGTCTGCAGCTCTGCCAGCTCAGCATAAATCCCACCCCAGTCTGCAGGAGGTTGTGCTACTCACCTGGGATCCTGTGGAGCACCGACAGGGGAGCACAACCCCATGCCAAGGGGTAGAGACGATGAAGTTTTCTGTGCACCATATAAATATTTTGTTAATTCTTTTTCTATATTTCACCTTAATTAACTTGGACTATAAGTTTTGGAATCATTGTAGCTGAACTAATAAGAAATGTATGCTTTTTTTTTTTTTTAGGTTATAAAACATGAGGTAGTCTGTGAGTAAATTCTCAGATAAGCGTATAAGATACATTCCTTGTGAATTATAACAAGATTTTGAGTGCAATGCTTCAATGTCTTCTTTAATTTACAGAGAAATTCATTCTAATGTAATGTAACAAGTGATTCAGGATAAAGTTAGGCCTAATTTATACTTTAAAGGTGCAAAAGCTATGCAATAGTCAGTATGAATCCATTAGACTGCATACTTGTAACAACACTTTTGGTAAAAATGATTTGCCTAGCTTCTAGTCAGTTAGAATTATAATAGCTGATAAACCATAAAAAGCAATTTTAAAAGACCATTCATAAATTTAAAAACAAAAACAGCTGAGGGGCTGCCTGATACCTGAATCAATTTACTTAGTGGTGTGAGGAAAAATATTTCTTCAGTGACTCTCTTCAGGGTGATATATCATAGCCTTAACAATAAAGAGCTGTAGTTTGATTTTTTCTGCCCTAATGTTTATACAATAATATAAAATATTTACATAAGAATAATCTAGGCAAAACAATAGAATAAATTTTCATCTTAAGTAGTTTATTTGATGTAACTTAGACTAATCCTCTGTTTTCTTTTTTTTTTCCTTAAGACCCTGTTTTACCGCCATAAGAGGTCAGCTAAGCAAGACATCTTCACTTCCAAAAAAAGCTATTTGTTTCTAATGCACAGTCAAAATATAAAAATATTTGAACTCATCATTCATAAAAATTCATCATTCATAAAAGGGCACCATTAAAAAAAAAAATCCATGATTACATTACTGCCTCCAGTGTTATAATATTTCAGTTACAAAACTGGATCTGAAACCTATGTGTTTTTCATCTGCCTCACAATTTAACAACATGGGAAAAATGGAAAGTTAAGCAAGCAGTCCACAGGCATGACTTTTTTTTTTTAGGATTTTTACAGATTTAATTCAGGAATATAAATAACGCAGAAATGGCTTTAATTTTTTTTATAGATTTTGTGTATTTTGGTACATGGAAAGAAGAAAAACATATTTCAACTGGTGTAAAACAGCCATGGAAAGTCTGTCTACACACATGCAAAATTAATTTGTTTAGAGCTAAATGGCATGTAAAGCTATTAATTGTAAATAGTCATTTTCAAAAATAAAAATTAATTTAATGAGTACTTACTACTGAAATATATTTGAAAATGTCAACCTTATGTGTGTTCACCAAAGTTTTACTGCACAGTGTTAGTTACAGTGATAATGATTACAAAACTGCTAATTTTTAAGATAACAAAATTAATTCCCTAAAGAAAATATAAGAAAGAATAAAGAATATAACAACAATGAAAAGAATAAGGAATAAAACAAACAAAAAAAAACAGATCTGAGTTCTCTCAGGCAATTCACAGACAGGAATTCTCATTAAGAAGTGATAATAACACTAGATTCTCTGAGTAACTGAGTACTCACCTGTTAATGTGTGATTGTGTGTATCTAAGATATATCTCTGCACTACTGTTGTTCAGAAGGATTTGCATTTTTCATGCACTTTCTTATGTGTCACTTTGTTATACCACAGTATACAATTTTGTACGATAGTGTGCTACCGGATAAATTCAGGCACAATCTTAACTGACATGATTTATAACATCCTGGCAAGATGCGGTATAAAACATTAAACTGGTACTGTAAAGTCTTCTACGGATTACACAGGTACTGTCACCTCAGACAACATTTGAAACCAGCCTTTTTTTTTTTTTAATCTCAGTTACCATTTATATCAGGAGAAAGTGAAGAGCCTCAGTAAGCACTGGAGAGGTAGGATCACATGTGCTTCATTAATGCCCAAATTTAACTTCCATAGAAAGTCCCTTGAAAGATACAGCCCTGTCCAAAGTCTTCTGAAGAGTCTAGGAGTCAATTATTTTGCACTAATTCAGAAAATATGTACACTTGGAGAGCTAGTCCAGAGTGTGATGGCAGCACGTTGCTTTTGTGTAGCAGTATAGTGGCTAGAGCAATCCCCCAGGAGGTATGCAGCATGGGTTGGAAATTCAACCTGCATGGTGCGCAACTTGAGCAGACACCAGAAGAGAAAGCAGTCATTGCTGCACCACTGGTACGGGCATATAGATAGATAGATATTAAGAATAGATATTAAGTTGGAGCAAACTGAACATAAGGAGAGAGACAGAGACAAATCTCTGGGCAGGAAACAAAGACTTGGGTCTTTGTACCAACCCTTAATTTACCAACTAATTCACTATCTGTGTAGGAAATCAGTCAGGTCCCATTTGCTTGTTTTCTGACTCTTGGCTTCCGGGGTGCACAAGAGTCCTGTTCAATAATGTACTTAGGTAGAGCTGGAGTATGTTTCCTGGACATGGAAGAAGTAGGTTCAAATCCATGTAGGCTCAGGAGGTCCTAGATATTAAACATGCCTTTTCTGCAGTGGTACCTGAGTTCACTTGTTAGGGGAACTAACCATCCTTGAGGGAGGACCCTATAGGGCTAGGTGCCTCAACAGTAAGGAAATACTAGTTTTATGTAAACCACAAAATGTGACTCTTGTGAGAGGCTGGAGACTGCAGTGCCTGAGAGCACAGGTCTCAGGTCTGGCGTGTTCTGGATTGGGGTTGAACTTGTTCCCATGTCAGACTCATGGTCAAGTGCCTGTCACCCTCAACAGGCAGCACTCATCAGGCAGCAGACTGTGGGAAGGAGATGCACAGGAAGAAAGTATCATCATACTCCTCCCAACAAATAGAGGGAGAAAATTCCCATTATCAAAGTCCTTTTGGTGAAGACTTTGAGATGTAGAAACCTCATTGTAGCACTCCCCTGTTCTTCCTTAGGAAGACTTAAGTGTTGGCTTTAGTACCTTGGAGGCTACTGGAAGGATAAACATTAATACCCATAGAAAAAGGTAGATGCAGGAATAAACAGCATTTGCCTGCTGTTTATGATGGAAATAAATGCAAATCATTGTGCATATAGGAACTTTTAGGTTTTATTATTTACTAGTTAAAAACTTTTTTTGAAAAAAGTTTGTGAAATTAAAACATTTTGGATTGATTTTCAGATATATTGTCCTTTTGTTTGCTTTTCAAAACAACTCACAAAAATATTCCAAATATAAATGTACATGCTATGTATTATGGCCTGTACAGTTCTGAGTTTTCACTGATTTGAAAAATCTACTTTTTGGCAAATTCTGTATTTTGCATTTATGAAAATCAAATACATGACTTCTTGTTTTCAAAGGACAAAATAACGAGAAACCTTGGAGCTAATGAAATGAATAGTAGAAGCTGTGTCTTATGAACTCAGCTATCCCCAACTTTGCCACCGCAATAGTCTTTGAAACCATATTTATGCCTCTGGGTCGCACCATTAATATCAGTGCCTAATATAAACTTCACATACACGCTTACCTTTACTGACTTATATTCCCATCATTTGTCATATGCCATCTTAAACTCATCTTAAATCTTAAACTCATTTCTGACCTTGTGCATTTAATGTTATATTCTTGTACAGAGTTAATTGTCCATTTACATTTTGTTACAGTTAGAGTTCTCTGTCTTTATCCATTGCAGTTTATAAGGATGGCAGGAACTGAACTTCCAAGCATCTAAAATCTGTAAGTACTCAGCAAAGATTTCATTATTAACATTCCTTATTTGACTCAATTTCTAACTCTGTGTAGTCCTGAAATTTGTCTCATTTCATCAAAGCTGAGAAGCATCAGAGCTGTATAATGTATAAGTACTATCAAGACTCACAAACTATTAATTCCTTCATTTAATTCCCCTGAGGAGCCCCATGCATCTGATCATACCTACCAGATGGTTTGGCCTTTATGAAACAAAGAAATGACAACTGCCTTTAAACTTCCTAAAAACATAGGTGGGAAAAGATGAAAGCAGCATTATGTGTAATGCTGCAGACTCTCTGTGATAGTCTAATGGTCTAATAGAATTACTACACAGTATGGAAAAACTGGATCCAGTGTGCTTCATATCTGCTCTTCTGTCTTCTCTTTCTTAACTATCAGGATACAGACTTACCTCCAAAGAAACTGCTCCACGGCATGTAGAAGATTTTAAATATCACTACCAATAAAAGAGGCAAAATGCATCTAACTGAAGTTAATTCAAAATATCCACCTAAAATGCAGAAGAATTATGTTTTTTCTTGCTTTCACTATTTTCACAGTTTTCATAATGTAACTATTAAATAGTCAATCTGTGGAACATATACCTCACCAGAAGTCATGCTTCACTTTGATGACTGAAAGGATTACTCTAGAGAGTTGTTCACTTATTTCTTGTCTATTATGTCATCTATCTTCAATTCCTTTCTGAGTAACATTAACTGAGTGTGCTCTGTTGCATCTTATTAACAGTAAGTATTATCTCCTAAAACAGTCTAGAAGGAGTTGTCACATGATGATCCTAGAAATGTTTGCATTATTAATTTACAATTAATTTACCATTGAAATGTGGTTACCAAGTCAGTTGTTGACTTTCTTCATTGAGGTTTTTTTTTCTTTGAAGCTTTACTTTCAGATCAAGACAATCTATAATATACAGTTAAAAATAGGCAGAAACTGTCATATTCCATACTTCCATTACAAGTGGGATGAAAATCCCCTTTCCTCTGGCTAGTTGTTAAAGGAAATTGAACTCATGTCACCCTGTCCCTGTCTTATTCAGTCTAAGCAAATCTCAGAACCTTAATCTCAGTTTGAAGAACGAACCTTTCCAATATTTAGGTAGGCTATTAAGATTTATGCTAACAAATTTTGTTCCATATCACTTGCCACCTTTTGCTGCATACTTACCCTTCTCAAGCCAGCTCACTACTTTCAGCCCTACTTATTTCCCATCTCCCACAAACTCAACGTGTTCCTAAGTCCAAAGTTCAATTTTACTCAGCATTTCTCTAAGATGCACTGCCTACTTTCTGAAGCCTTCTCCCTGCTTCCCATCTTTGCCTGGAGAATGGATCCACTACCTCTGGTGTAGGGTAGCATGATCCTACTGACTGCAGAAGCAGTGCTCTGGAATGAAAATCCTTTTACAGGACATGGATCAGAAGTAGCTCAAGAAAATTGTGTTACACACTAATGTTTCCCCATAGGTTGCATGTTGTGCAGACAAAGCCTGTCTGCCTTTACCCGATCATGTAAGATGCATGGAAAATAAAGAGACATCAGCAAATTGGCAACATTCATCACAGAGGATTCATTGTCCTGGTGACTAGAACATAGCACATCTGGGTAATTGCTTCAAACCAAACAGAATAGTGCTTACAAAGCAAGTCCTAATACATTACCTAAATATGTGCCTTCAGCTACTAGTTATAATAGGACACTAGCACCAGTCAGTCTCCAGGAGTATTGTCTGTGGCTGTCTTTTGTGCAGTGCTTGATTTGGTAGTATACATATACTCTCAGATTACTTACAAAGCTAGACCTTGTTTGGAAAGAAATACATTTCCTGAAAGCCTTGCTGGAAGCTCCAGAGGTGTAACTTAGCACTCTTAGAGGCTTGGTCGCTGCAGGCCTTTGCAGCTCTTCACATGTCTGCTAGTAAAAACACAGAACCTTGCAGAGTTAATTGGCAGCTCAACAGAACTTTGGAGGAAATAAAGTGACATACTGGAGTACAGATTTATAAACAGAGTAAAATGGGTTGTGAATTTATGTTATGTCATCTGTTACATGGGAAATATGAGGTAATTTGAAATAGAGAAAAGATCACACACTTTATTATATGGTAATAGTAGGCACACTGGCAATTACTAAGGTCACATAGGAAATCTCCTAACAAAGATCTTAAATCCAGCTTGAAGTTCAGATGTATGCAATAATACCTCTGCCACTCCCTTCTCTTTTTTTAAATATGGATATCTCAGAAACATTTGGTTCTGAACTAATCATTAGTGTGTTTCAGAAGCCTTGCAGAATTGCATGAAGTTTAGAATGAATGTCAGTATTCCTCCTGTCTCATCTGTAAAGCAGATTTTGATATGCAGTCTGCAGGAAAACAAGAGTTTGAAGTCTACTGCTCTTGATTTGAGTGGGAATTTCTCAGCCCCTTGCTGATCCATTTCAGTGGGAAATAGCATGGGCTAATTGCATGAGATACAAATGCTCCGCCAGCTTCCCAAATAGGTGACTTGTAAGAATGGAGTCAAAGTACTGCTCTGAGCTTCTGCAACTTTTCTTTCAGTTTGCCAATATTTCTCCCTTACTTTTTTCTAATTAAACTGTCTGTGATACAAGAGAAAAACATCCCAGTCCATATGTTACTGTGTTCATTGCAGGCAAATGTGATAAAAATATACCAAACTTTCCTATGCTTTTTCAATAGCCTGTAGTAGAACTGTGTTTATAAATTGTGTGATTAAAACAAAATACCTATTTTGCTTTGTTCTGAAGCAAAAGCACTGAATCACATAATCACTGGAATGGTCAGTGTGGTTCAGGTTTATACTCAGACCGACTACTATAAAGTCCCAAGAGTGACTCTGCAGACAGGAGTGTTTCTATTTGCATCCTAAACTCTACAGTAACAATAAATTCCAGTAGATTTTAAGAAGCAAAACATGATAATATCACAACAATATTACAATTGTGTGATAGCAATCACACAATATCCATTTTCTCTTTGCTGGATTCCAAATGCATTTAGGAATACTAAAGGAAGACTTAAGTGCATGCATGAAGTTTTCATGAAAAGTTTTCCTAGTGGATCTGGTGTATCTTTTCCTGCTTTCTTTAACAATATAAAAATGGCCATACAAACTTACTGTCCCTCCCTGTTTGTCTCTGACAATGTGCAACAGGGTAAATGAAACTGCAAAGTGTTACTGCCCCAGCTATATCCTCCTGAGTTCTGACAATCTGGCAACTAGAAAATGTTTATATATTTTTGCTTTTAATAATTCCTGAAAGCTTGTCCTCTATGATTTTATCAGCTTTCTTTTTGGATGCATGAACTTCTGGGTTCCACATCATCCCATGGCAATGGATTTGAAATTTAACTCTGAAGAGTTTCCTGCCTCCCTTCTCTGTCTGTTTATTGAGTTGTGAAAAAGGGGAACCTGAGCTCCATATAGCACTCAAGATGTGAATTCACCATGGATTTGAGCAGGAACATATTGACATTCTATGTTTTACTCTCTACTTTTTTTCTTAATAGTTACTAATATCTTATTTGACTTTTTGAAACCCATTGAGAGCTCAGCTGGTGTTTTCAAGGTAAGATTCACAGAAACTCAAATAAACCTTTCTTGAGTGGCAACAGCTAATTCAAAGACCATAAAATAGCAGAAGAAAATTATAGATACTAAAAATATGGAAGTCTTGTTTTGTCTGGCCGCAGATGAAGTTATTACATCTATTTTGGTAGCAAATTACTGTATTTTATTTTGGATATTTTATAACATTAATTAAATTGGAACTGCTATTCATGTTGGTATCATTTTGGCTGTACAGTTGCCTGTTCTTTTCTAGAAACTTTTGGTTGCAAATGTTTTCCTAAGGAATTTATGATTGCTATTTTGCTACATACTTTTTTATGCATATATATATATATATATGTGCATATGTGGAAGAATTGCTTGAAAAGGGGGAACTTAGAGAAAAACTAGAGCCTAACAGCAGTTTTGGCATTCCAGGGGCTCGCTTGGGGTGACACACAGTTTCCACTTCCAGGATGGTTGGTAGGCCCGGACTCTGCTCCTCCACGGTTCCCTAGGCAGCACAACCTGCCCTCCCCACAGCTGCAGAGGGGAGTAACGGAGGGTGGAGCGGAGTGAAGGCACCGCGGCCAAACTCTGCTGCACTCCCTGTGCTGGGCCGCTGATCAGCCGCACAGTAGCTGCCCAATGGGAGATACACGATAACATGTCCGGTGCTGAGCCAGCCAGGGTGGCAAATCACTCCTTTCGGATGAACTTTCCTTGAACTTTGCTCATTATAAGCTCATTATAATGTCAACACACAATGCCATCCCCAAAGTTACCCGCCTCCGAGGTACGACCACTCCTCACTAAGCAGGCGCTCTAGATTTTGGATTGACTGTACCTTTAAATGAAAGCGAGAAACTTCTGCACCAATCAATAACAAAAGTAAGTATGACTATAGTCACTTAAACTCCACCTGAACATAAAGGAAAAGTATAAAAGGTAAACTAAGGAGGAAAGAAGAGAGAAGTAAGATTCCATTGTAACTTATCAATCACTTGATGGACTGAATCTCTTTCTTCCCTTTGGGTTGGGACGCCACGTGAGGAGACTCGAGATTGAGAGCCCTCTCCCATCTTCTGGGGTGAGTGATGATTGCACATTTGTACATCAGAGCTGGCTAAAAAAAAAAAAAAAAAACACGCTGCAGTAGAGAATTTCCTGTACTGACATCTGAATCCTGCTTTTTGTTGCATCTGAATAAATCATGCTATTCTTGAAGTCAACTACTTGTTTGGAAGGCGATCGGACCTGCAGTTGACAGACTGTTCGTGAATCCGATACTGCCAGAGTTGAGCTTATAGTTGATGACACTATTTGGGAACTCGATTCACTTCTAGGAAGGTTGACAGACTTTATTGCTATTTTACACAATCTTAACCTGCAAATCTTTATATGCTGAAATTGAGCCTGTCTTAGCATCCACAAATTTCATTCCATAGCTATTCCTTTCTTAATACTTTTAGTTTAACCTACTGCACATAGATAAATTCTACATTCTCCACTACTGTTTGACTATTCAGTGTAGAATTCAGTAATTTAAAATTTCTTGAAGAATCTTGATGACAGATAATAAACCTATATACAATGCCTGGACAGACTCAGAAATGGAGAAAAGAAACCAAACTGAAAAGTAGGTTCTTTTCTTTGTTTTTCTTTCTCATCCAGTTAATCCAGATCATGTAATAAAGTAATCCTTTCAGGACTGTACACCTGCCTTAAACCTTTGGAAATTAGCTTCCTTAAAACTCCCAGAAGATACTGTCTGATACAGGGATGTGTAATAATGACAGGTGTATAGCAGTCCAATTCTAATTTGAATATAGGAGGAAACTGGTGCATTAATGATTTTCTCATTAACCTCTAAAGGTTAATTTTTTATGCATCTGTTTTTTTTGCATACTTCCTATTCATTTTAATAGTTCCTCATAGACCATGCCTTAGATACATAAAATATAGTGATATTGTTCTCTACTACAAACAATCATGAGTCTCAGCAAGTTCAGATTCTCATGGAAATTTCTGACTGTCTTAAATGTGTTTGTTTCACGAAATTTATTATCTACTTTAAATTATTTTGAAACAATAATATCATAATCAAATCTATTCAGAGTAGTTAGTATGTAGTGGGTAAATATGAGCAGAAATACCAGTCAGTCCATCTAAGGTCCAGGAAGAATTCCAGAATTTTTATTGGAAAGCAACAAGCTAAAAATAGTTAACAGACCATAAAAAGTCACAGTCTAGTAAAGCAACTAGTAAACTAGTAAGATACTAGTAAAGCAACTATTAGCTCTAGATTCACAGGTGCAATTCTACTTCTGAATAATACAGCCTTGTAAAACGAGACATTTTTAATGCAAGTTAATGGAAAATTCTTTTTCTTGGCAAAAATCTGTAAATGAGATGGTGAGGAATCCATAAAAACTGAAAGCTCTCGTTCCTCTAACTGCAGAGAAGTAATCATGAAGAGCAACACAGAGCAGCCTAACAACTATTTATTCTGCCACCTGTGATCACTTCCAAGGGACTGCTCCTTGCATCTGGTTAGGGATCACTGCAAGTTAACAATACTCCTTCTTTTTGCATAATGCCATAGGGTGTTTTGTTTTGTTTTATTGTGTTTTGTATGAGTGATCTGAGGATACAACATACCTCAGGCTCTACCTAAGTAGAACTGAGAAAGTGGAGCAGCTGACGTATCGGCAATGGGCCTGTTATATGCTGATTCTGACCTTCAGGAAAAAAAAAAAAAAAAAAAAAAATCCATTCCAGAATTATACAATTGTTTAAATCTTACAAGCATTTAGAAGACCACTTATTTTTATCTGGTCAGAAATACAAGATATTAAAAAAATACTGTGCTTTTTCTTGAAATATATCTTTCACTTTTCTAGTATAGAAGTCAGGGAAACACTAAACAGCAAGGACAAAGGATAAAAATCAGAATGGTTTCTGATAAGAGGTAAGCTGTTACAAAGACAGCTGTAAAGAAATTTCTATATTTAGGAAACAGAATTTAAGAGCAAAAGGCCTGATTCTGGAAAATTTAACTGAACAAAGTTCCTGCTTTTTAAAGGTTGCTAGAGAAGGAAAGGTGAAGAAGGCAGGTCATTAAGCAAACATATGCACGGACACACACATCCATACCTTTATTCACTGTAATGCATACATTTCGGAGAGGGAAAGAGAACAAAAAAAAAATTTTAAAGACATCTGAGGCGGAGCACATTCTCGTTTGTTTGTTAGGAAATGAAGGTAAATGCAAAGCAAATTCAGTGAAAGGAAATTCTTCAGGTAGTTTTGACCCACTGTGAGTTTTGTCCTGGTTTGTGGCCATGTGAGCAAGATACTTTTCAATTAATGCCATTCCCAGTCACAAAGGCATGTCAAGTTGCATTACGAAATCTAGAAGACCAATGAGACTTGTCATTACTCACCATTCCAAGGGAAAAAAATCAGACAGATAGTATTTAAAAGGCCGCCACTTTGGTTTGTATGAGTAACTTGGCACTGTAGACAGGAAAGGGATTAGAGATCACTGTGGTTTTATTTAGTATTTCTTTAGTACTTTTTAGGACTCCTGGGAACATGATGAAAATGGTTTGGATGCATTCCTATAAATAAAATATTCCCTAAAGTTGTTCTTTCAAAAGTTCTGTTTCATATCATTAAGCAGTTAGAATTCCTAGACGGCTGCAACACAGGCTGTCTCTGGTGAAAATCAGCATCAATAGAATTATTTTTAATTACACATATTACTGTAGTGTGCCTGAACTCTGATCATAGACCACAGATAGGCTCAGAGCCAGCTTAGCTCATTTGTGATTAATATTCAAATGCTGAACAAGAAAAAAAAAAAATCTTATGTTTCTCAAAATCTCCTGAGATGATCTATAATGGTAAAATTATTTGCATAAATTCTTTTAAATATTTCATATATATAAGGTGATGGAAAAACTACATGCCTGATTTAGGTACCTAAAATTACATAAAATCAATCGAGGTAAGAGATCATATTAAAGACAGTAATGAATTAGCGCACTACCCCATAAGGATAATGATGGTGCGTTCTCCGAAGAAAAACAAAAGTTGCTTGTCGATTGCCTGTTATTTACAGGCTGCAAAAGCCTTACATGCATCATGGAGTGGTCCATATGGTCTTTCAAGAAGAGATATCATAACATGGAACAGATATTTAGATCTTCAAATGATGATGTTAATCTGTAATTTTACTTGTGCTTCTCTGATATACCAGTGTACTTCCTCAAAAACTCTGATTAACAGATATCAAATACCCAGCTTTGTGCAGTTAGAATATCTCATTATATTTGTATTTATCTTTTAAATATTTTTGTAAACTACATCTCATTCTACCACTTATTCCAGTTCTTCATGTCTGTAACACTAGTAGAAGATCTGGGTTTGTTTCTTGTTGCTCTTATCTCATTCTCCAAGTCTTTGCAAGTG
>VZSV01000031.1:5957149-5971115 GCA_013398735.1 Nothocercus julius
GTAAAGAAAAGTATAAAAGGTGAACTAAGGAGGAAAAGAAGTGAGGAAGGAAGAAGACTCCATCATTAATTTTGGATCAGTCGACGGGCTGATCCCCCTTTCCTCCCCTTCAGTTGGGACGCTGCTTGAGGATCCTAAGAAGTGAGGAGGGAAGATTCCATTGTAACTCCTGGGTCAGTCGACAGGCTGAACCCCCTTTCCTCCCCTCGGGTTGGGACGCCGCCTGAGGAGACTCGAGAGTGAGAGCCCTCTCCCATCTTCTGGGGTGAGTGATGATTGCACATTTGTACATCAGAGCTAGCTAAAAACCCCACGCTGTAGTAGAGAATTTCCTGCACTGACATCCAAAACCGGCTTTGTTGCATTTGAATAAATCATGCTGTTCGTGAACTCGACTACTTGTTTGAGGGGGTGATCGGACCTACAGTGCACAGACCGTTCATGAATCCGATACTGCCAGAGTGGAGCTTATAGTTGATGACACTATTTGGGAACTCGATTTGCTCCTAGGAAGGCGATTGGACTCACGGTCGGCAGACTGTTCGTGAATCCGATATTGTCAGAGTCAGGCGTATAGCTAACACAGTCTTTGGTATCTCCTTCCCCGCCCCCCCCGGCTTTCAAACTGCAACACCCAGCTATGTTTTTTTTCTGTTTGTTTGTTTTTTTCCTCGTCTTTCTTTATGTCAATTGTTTCAAAGGTGGGCCTGTGCTTCTCTAATTCAAGAAGACTTGCTTCTAGCTTTCTGTATGTGTAAGAGGATGTGTATGTGTAGAAAGGATGGACTGTTACTCTGTTAGTTTGCTATACACAGAGAAATGGCTAGCTTTATAGAGTTCTATGGCTGCATGCAGTTCCCATACAAATCATTTAGTAAATTATATTCTCATCTTTAACAGGAACTTTTTGGTAACAATGAAGGAGATGAAAATAAAAAGAGGTATATATGAAGGAATGTTGTATATACAGAAGAAATAGGGACAGCAGCAAAGAAAAAAAAAGTATCTGTAAAGTTATATCTGTATCCTGTTAATAGGAATTTTTTGTTTGTAAGTTTATGAAAGTATGGTTCATTCATTTCTGTGTATTCTTGGCTGTATCACACACATCATTTACTGCCCAGTGAAGGATCTAATATAGTGGAGCATGTTGGGACTGAGCGGAGAAACAATGAAGGAAATCTAGATGTGGATGATAACACAGAAGGGAAGAAAACTAACACATAAATAATGCTACTAGACAAGATGGAGTAAAAAAAAAAGGAAAAATAAAAATAAAGGACCTGAATCTTATCAACTCCAATGACTTAACATTAGCTTAGAGACTTAGATAAACATCACCTACAAATGGGCCTAACTCTAGTGTCTAACCTGTAATTCTTAGTGTCTAACATCAAACTGAACAGTGGCAAATCCCTTTAATGACAAACTCTGCAATTCTAATTGGTCTTTAGTGCATAGAAAATTTTCAGAACTGATCTGTGTGAGAAGGAGACATAATACAGCTCTTTTCAGAATGCAGGTAAGTCAAAAGAGCATATTCCCGCCCAGTTAAAAGCCTGGATTCCATGGACAACTCCATGAGAATTCCATGAGAAAACATAGGAGAGTCCATCCTATAATCTGCTCTTTCTGATGTACTAACCACAGCTCCTGTTTTAATTTAGTTATTTATTTAGCTTATCCACCTTTATAGGAATATTCTTTTAGATGTCTATATTCATAGCATTCATTGATTTCTGTTAAGGTTTCTCCTGAATGGCACCTTTGTAAGTTTGTCTGAGGTGAGGCATGAGAGCTACTGCTGTTGTTACTTCATGACCTAGAAAACCTTTCCCTTATCTAGAACATAATCTTAAATAATTAGTGTTCAATACACATTGTGAGAATGATGCATATTAGCCCTTTAGAAATGTTACAGGAATATTCTTGTAACCCTCATAAATACCTGTTATTAATACTAGCGCATCTAGTTGAATGATGTGGGTCTATTCTGTGAGACTTTTTCATAGTTTTTTGGCACATATATATCAAATCAAACTATTTGCCAAAAAGAAATATTTTCCGTTCTGTAAGAAAAATGTATCACGTTTCCTGTAAGAGTTTGTCTTTCTTGATAATATGTCTTAAGTACAGATATCACAAACAATGAAAAAAAAAGTTTGTCTTCTATTGTATGAAAATTTAAGTTCCTTTGGTTTATTTCAACCACCTTCAAGTGTTATAATATTGATTATTTAAATATCTGTTGCTGCTCTGAGTATTTCCATGCTGACTGACAGATCCCATTACTTTATCTGCTGAGGAATTCAGATTTGTTAAAGTTATGAAAAACAGCACTGTGTATGAATCATCAATCTCTCTCTGCTGTTAGCCCTGAGATGTTATGGAGACAGCTGGCATTTCCTTGACATGTTGTACGATGTCCCCAAAATCTCTCATCTTTCCAGACTTGACAGAGAGAAAATTAATCGCACAGACAGTGATTTGTCATTTTGAGGATTATCCAGGCAGCCCAGTAACACTGCAAGTACTAAACGTGCTGTTCGCCATAGTAATTTGTGCACAGATTCCACAGTGACATAAGGACCAAAGTGGCATTTGGTGGGTTGCATAGTGAGGTTAATTGGTCCATTTAAGTAGTGGGCATTTACAGCACCGATACTTAGTGCATAGCCGATGCATCTGGCTTGCCTTAAGATGGCAGTAAAGTACTTTGGCTATAGGAGACATAATGCAGACTGCTAATCCTCCAGTTGAGGGGAGGGGAAATGGGTTGTATATGAAAAACTTTCCTATCAAATTAAATAGGGAAAAGAACTATTAAATCTTTATTTTGGGTTTCATCTAATAATAGCATTATTTTTTTGTGTGTTTGTTTTTTGTTTGCTTGTTTTGTTATGTTTTTTTAAGTAAAGCTATTGTTAAGGTAGGACAACCTGTATAAAAGCTGAAAGAGCTGATGTGATAGAAAGAAAGATACTGCAGAAGGGCGTAATAAATCACAGTTTCTAAAGCTGTCCTGTGTTTCTTGTCTGGAATACTGGCTTCATTGGCAGTTTCATTTGTTTTAAGGATGCTCAAGGCTTAAAACCACATTAGTGTATTGGACATTTGATTGTAAAATTCTTATTGTAAAATTAAGTCTAATTGGAGTAGGAATGTTCAAAGACACTCATAAAAGCAGATCAGCTCTGCAGTCTGGTGAAACCAGAAACCTTGAAAATATTACACATAAAATAAAGGAAATTCAGCAGTTCACTGTAAAGCTGGTGATACGTGTATCAGATGTGCAAACAGAACTTGACTATCTATTAGTAGGTATGATCAGAAACCAAGCATGCAGGGGTTTCTTACACTGAGGAATCTTGAAAAATTAGAAGCCTTATGGGGCCTGCTCTTGTGCTGTGTTCTTTGAAGAAAACTTTATTTTTGCTCCTAGTACCTGTCCCTCTATCAACAGCCCCTGCAACTGGTGGTACGAAAAAGCACCATATGACTGTATTTCTCTTTGTTTCAAGCAGTAGCCTGCAAATCTGAGACAAAAACAGTAGCTTCTCCTGGAGGGATGGAGAACTATCTCCTACTTTAAGTTGTTCAGTGAGCCACAGTAGATCCCAGTGTATATTTTTAAAATAAGAACTACAGCTGTTATTTTACCTTCGTAAAACTGAAAGCTTGAAGTGTATGCTCTTCCATTAAAAAGCAAAACTCCATATGCTAGTTTGTTCAGATCTGAGTAAGCAGAGAGAAAATTAGATGTAAAACTTGTTCTTTGTTGTAATCTCAAATGCTTCTAGGAGTGGATGAAAACACCTATTATCCTTTTTAAGTTATTTACTTGTTAATTTAATCTATGACATTCATCTCATTTGTGTCACATCTGAATAATGAAATCAGGCTATTAGTTTAATGTTTCAATCCATAATTTACATACTAGGCATTGAGTCTGCCATTCTTCCTGAAAATAAGTAGAGGCCTAAGCTACTCAGCCCTTATATGGAATACTGTATAGATTCAAATTCATTAAAAATGACAAAAGAGAAGAGAAAAATATCCTTCATGTGGGTTAGACAGCTGGCAAAGATAGAAGAGAAAGTTTGGATTCAAAATAGTAAATAACACTTTTTTCATTGTAAAGTGAAAAGTAAAAATTTTCATGCAAAGTTTGCGCCCTGAAACTGTGCGTTTCTCATTGCCATCCTCTCTTCAGTACTCCCCCATAGCTGCAGAAAGCAGTGTGCTCCTAACCTCTTCTGCTAGATATCTCTCAAAGAAACGTGTGTTTTTGCACCCAGGAGAGAGACAAAGTACAACTGAAAGTACAAATAAGTTCTTCATGACTTGAAGAAACAGAACTCTCTGTCCCACTTTGACACTGGGTCCTGAGTTTTGATACTGGTTCTGTTCTGTCCTGCCTGCCCCATGAGGGTGAGAATGGAGAGAAGGGTGCAGCTGTCTTGTCTTATGCTACATCTAAGGTTACACTGGGTGGGTCTCCTGCCCCGGATGGAGAAGCTGATGCCAAAATCACTCTTCTGTTCCTGCTTTTGCAGTTCCCTGAGTCTCAAGGGAAGCATCAGGGGCACGGGGAGACAACATATGTCCTTCTGGAGATCTTTCACTTTTAAATTAAGTAACATCAAACTTAATTATCAGTGAATATATAATCAGTGAATATGGATAATATTTTTTAAGGCTGATTTTTCAGGCACTCGTTCTGGCTAATGCCCCTAATCCTGGCTCCAGTTCATTTTCAAACCACTTATTCAAAGTGAATTACCATCAGCAAGGGGACTAATGGTTCATTTCAAAAAATACAATGGTGTGACCATTTTAGTTGGAAGAGGGAGTTACTGATTTAAAGTCCGCTGAGCCAAAGAAAATTCCAAATCAGAGTTTTCCATATCTTGGAGAAACTACAATTATGCTTGGTAGATGATGATGCATCAGCATTCATGTGCAGAGGTACTTTAGGAATGCAAAAATAATATAGCATAAATACCAGACAATCCTATTTTGGGCTAAACTTAACAGTTATGTTTTGCATTTTCCACAATAGAAAATACAGCTTGGGTAGAGAAAACATTGATGGGCAGAAATTAAAATGGTATATTAGATATTTTGAAATAAAAACTATTAATCTGAATCTTTAGTTTTTTATGTTTTTTTACATAAATTTGAATTTATGTAAATAAACATAAAAAAAACTATTCAAATTCTAAACATTTGATAGCCTTCAGTGAGTCTGGCTATCTACTGTGTTACTCTCTAATTGTATTTTTTCAGTTAAGAATGTTAAAATGCATTCTGTAAAACCAAAGTTTAATTGTATCGATGAAATGATAACAAGCCACAGCTAAGCCTCCTAGCCAGGCAGTATTTATGAAGGAAGCTAAAAATGTCTGGATTAAAATATGAACCATAGAATGCAAAATCAAGCTTTTGAAATGCCTTAAATATTGATATATAAATATGCATAGGCATGTGAATTGCATCTATAGTTAATGAGACTACTGTAGAATAATTCAGTTAGGTAATTGACTTTCTAAAGGATTGATTTAAAATAATTAAAGCAGTAATACTCAGAATAAATACTAAAGTCTGAAGGAAACTGTGCTTATTGTTAGTTATTTTGCTATTTTGACATCACAGTGTTGCATGTGAATTGCAAACTGAGCTCAAGGGAAGAGAACCAAACCAAGGATGCTATGCAATTTATGTGGGTTAAGAAACATATCTTACATACAGAGCAACAGATTTAATGTTAGAGCGATTAAAGTATTATCAGTCTAAATAAGATCTTATTAATTCAGTCACAATGTTACTAAAACTTATAGTCCAAAGTGTCCTATTGTTACAGCTTATATTGAGAGAATTGAGGCTGATGAAGATAGAATTTCTAGGATCAGCGCTCTTCCCTGGTGTTAGTCTCACCCCTGCAATATACCCAGGACGCTGAGATCAGAGTCTTCAGTCTTCCTCAGGAGGAAGGCATGGGGGATGGTTAGTTATCAATGTTCTGAATTGTTTGACAGGCACAGTAGGAATTGATGGTGGATTTCTTTCCCCTTGCTGTACTTAAAATTCTATTCATATATTTGTTAACAGTCTGCTTATTTGATCTTCGTTTATTGGTTCCAAATCTCCTGCTATGTCTGAGTTTTACTATATATGCAATGTTTTACATGTGTCAGGTACTTATTCTTTATTCTCCTTTTCTCCCCTCTTCCCCACCCAGTTCCCACCTTCCAAAACTGCATTCCTTTAATGAAGAAGAATCGAACATTTGTGAGACATTTTCCTAGCCCTGGGGTCTCCATTATTATATACATGTATTTTATAGGCTTCTACCATACTACTGGGGGTGTTACAACCTTGTTACAACCCCTTCTTTTTTTTTTTTTTTTTTTCCTACAGCCTTCAAGCTGTGTGTGTGGTTTGTTTTTTTTTAAACTACTATTTTGCTATTGAGGAGACATTGACTAGTTCAATCTACATAAATAATGATCCATTTGAGAATCCACCTATCCATCCATCTATCTGTAGATGCATGTAGATACAGAAATTATACACATTTTACTGCTTGTTTTCTTGTTTTTTATATCTATTAGGTGAAAGATCACTAATAGGTTATCAAAATTGCTTTTCAGTAACATCATGCTTATTTGGAAAGTTCCTGTGATCCGTGGTTACTATTTCTTCTACTCTGAAATCTGCTGTTGTGACATGACTTAATGCTAGCAAAGCTAAATATCCTCAAAAACTGTTATTCACTATCCTTCCAGCTGATGTCTCAAAGCCCTGAAAGTTCCTGAGATCAAATATTTGGGAGACAGGAGAAATTTAAATAGACTTTTAGGCCTCCAACAGGAGCCTCGAAGCAAGAGTTATCTTCTACAAACAGGAACAACAAAAGAAAGGACCATCTGTCCTATCAGCAAAACCTTGAAGTATCTGTTGGGAGGGTGTAGAGAGAATTGGGCTGGACTCAGTGGTGCCCAGTAATAGGACAAGAGACAACGGGCACAAACTGAAACAAGCAGTTCCATCTGAACATGAGGAAAAGCTTCGTTATTGTGAGGGCGACTGATCATGGGAAAAGTTGCCTAGAGAGGTTGTGGAGTCGCCTGTCTTAGAGATATTCAAAAATCACCTGGACAGGGTCCGAGGCAATGGGCTCTGGTGGTCCTGCCTCAGCATGGGGGGTTGCACTAGGTTATCACCAGAAGTCCCTATGAAACTCAGCCTTCTAATTCTGTGATAAAAGTTTTCCAAACAAATGCATATTTTAAAAATCACATTTTGTGTTTCATGCTTGGTTTTAAAAGGTTAGTTCTTGATAGTTATTATTTTTCTAAATATCAAATACTCACCCTGAAGATTTCTTCATGAAAATCAGAGCAAAAATAAAATTTTCTGCACAATTTGTTCTCTCTTTCAGAGTGTAAATGGAAAACAATTTTCTGAAGATGGTAACTATTTTGGTGTTTTTAGAATGCATTAAAAAATCCTTGAAGCAGCTAAATGCAATTTAAGAGGTAGAGATCTGAAAAAAGTAAAATAATTTTTATGGCTGAAATTAAATATGCCAAGTGTTTTACCTAACAGTGATTTTTTGTAATTGATTTATGATTACTTCAATAGGACCTTACAAAGATAACTTCAAAGGATCTTTCAGTCCAGCTGGGCTAATAGAATCTGCTAAAACAATTAATAATGAATGTAGCACTTTACTATGTTGTCATCTTTCTTTCCTAGTTAATGGATACAGCTTTCAATTTGGTGTTCAATTACTCTGATTAATTAAGCTTTTTTGTTCCTGATCTCTATTATCAGATAAATGTAATAGATGTTACATGTTGGGGTAATTAAACAACCTTTTAATAAGAAAACTCTGAATTTTGTTTGTATTTCATGGTTAGCTTTATAAATATCCTTCTAATCATCTGAGACATGCTGGTACTTTCCCCTCACGAAAAAAGAAAAAAAAAAAAAAAAAAAGAGAGAAAAAAAAGTAATGTAAATGTTTCAAGAGTTACCTCCTCTGTTTTTCTTTATATTTCCTAGGAAAGGAAAAAATTAGAACAAGAAGGGAAAGACACGGGCATTGGATCTGCTAGGAAATGAATCACAGTCTTTCTACCCTGGCTTGTTTTCCCTTTCACTGGCTGAGTAGTCCAGATAGGGGCTTTTCTGCTGCATTCACTTTCCATATGGTTTCCCTTCGAGGGTCTAGAATTTTTCAGCTGACTGATGCTTATCAAGCAGTCATGGATCTCAGATTCCTGAAGATGTCTTGAATACCAACAGATTCCTGTTGCAGGCATTTAGGTAAGTGGATCCCTCCTGTAATAGTTGGTCAGATTAATAGCTAGATAGTTATTTCTTGTATTAGTCAACTCTCCATCAGCTGAAGGGATCTCAGTACCTAAAACACGTGCAGACAACCACAAGTTGACATATAAATTTATCTTTTTCAATCAGAGTTTCATTACCACCCCTAGTCTCTGTTTTATTTTCTCAGATATGATAGGATAATTATTTTTTCGCTGCTTGTTTATGGTAACGTATTAGCTAATACTAGGATAATAAGAATAAGAGAATGTTTAGTAGCCGAACACAGTACTAATAATTTCATCTTACAGATGCAAGAGGAATGTACTTTCAAAGAAATATTAGTGTGCCTATTAGAGCCCCCTCTACATAATTAAGTGCGGGTACCATGTACTGACTGAGCCTTAGAATTTAATGAATAAGTAGAATACAAAGTCAAAAACAAAACAAACAAAAAAGAAATCCATTGCTTTTAGTCTGTGGTGATTACAAAACAGAGAATGAGAGAAAGAACAAGGGTTCATTCTGAGTAGAATTTCTGAAGACCAAAAAGAAGGTGGAAGAAACTGAGACAGGTTTTACAATGGAATGAAGATGTGAGTTATTAAATGTTATATGGCAGAAAACAAATACTCATCTGGGCAATGTCACATAGTCCCTTGATAGTTAACACATAATAAGCTCTAGAAATGCATTATAACTTCAAGGCCATTCAGTCCTATGAGCCAGCACACTTGCTGTGCTTTCCCAAACAAGCTGTAAACAACAGAGAAACTCTGCTGGGTGTCTTGCTGGAATGGAGTTTTAGCAGTGGTTACTCACAAAGCATAACGCAGAATGAACCTGTGTTGTTGCACTCCACTGCAGAGAAATTGTCACAGGAACAAGCAAAAACATGCTCTTTAAATTTATCCTTAATGTTATAAGCCAAGATGTTAGATCAGAAAATAACCATGAAAACTGATCTGGTCTTAAACCACAAAACTACAGATGAAAGTCGTTCTGTCTCTTCTAAATTATGCAGTTTCCCCTCTTTTCCCATTCCTTTTCTTCAAAAATATCAGAATAATATGATGTGTGCTGACATGGCATATCTTTACTCAGAGTTCCTAGTCTACCTAATGTATGTGAAATTTAGAGGCTCAGCCTTTATGACACTGATATTCCTTTATATTTTAGCGCTTTTTAAAAATACTCCTGACATCGTAAGCAAAGGAAACTGGTGTCTGGCAACTGTTGTCTGTCACTACTGATCTTGTCTATAAAGAGAACAGTACAGAAAAAAAAAAAAAAAACAAAAACCTTTTTCATCATATATGTACCTAATGCATACTGTCTCAGGACACATTCTAAAAAAAAAAACTAAAATGATTTCTTTGCTTGCCAGACACCAATAAATAAGATGATTTTTCCAAGCATGTCCCCAAACATTTCTAAAGGATGAACCTTTTCTTTCATATGGATTATTTTTACTTGAAATCATAAACATACTAGATTTTTTTTTTCCTGAATTCATCACAAGGTCTTTAAATGAGTTCACAAAATTTAAGTAGTCTGAGGTGAATAGTAGTTTCTTAACTCTGTCTGATAGGAGATGGAACCTCATTTTCATGGATGAAGATCTGAGAAAGTTTATTATTTTTGTTTGTGCTTACCAACAATATAAGAAAAGCTATTGCATATATACATGAAATTTATAATTGTTTTCATTTTGTATTCATCATAATGTATCTACTTTCATATGTTTGTATCTTGAAAATTCTAGCATTAGTTCAGGCTAACTTGAAACTGCAGTTTGGTCCTTAAGTCTGCCTCAGAAATCATTTGTTTATTTAATGCATCTGACATTGCTCTTATTATTTAAACAAATATTTAAAGAAAAAAAAGCAACAATTTCATAAATTGCAAAGATCAAAGTAGCTTTTTTGTGGGTATTCTACATAGTATTTAGTACATATATCAAGTTTCCAGTACTAAAGGAACATCTATAAAGTATGTATGCTGAATAAATACATCTCTTTTAAAATCTTTTCAAATAGAACTAGAAAAGAAAGAAAATTCTGGAATTCTATAAAGATTTTATCAGGCAGTCTAGGACCATCTGTCCTTTGATTTGAACTTAATGATGGGCTCTAGCCTTTCAAAACTGGCACGTTTGCTGTTGCTTTAAAGTACAGTTTAGAGGCCATCAGTATAAAATTTGCAATGCGAAATTTGCGTTGTGTAATTTGTAACTGCAGCAGGTTAATAAATGTAAGGAAGAAACAACAAAAAATATAATTCATAGATTGTATTATATTGGTAATCAATCATCATATATCAATGTGTCTCACATTTCCTGTGAAAGAATCAGTATGGCAATATGGACAAAGAAATATAGTTTATTAATATGTGTCATTCTGGTAGGTCAAGTTAGTATCATTTTTCTATCAAAGTAATAATTTATATAATAAGCTTCTTGATTTGTATTCAAGCTCCAGAGAAGAAAGATTTCTAAAATTATGTTTGATTGCAAGAAGAATGGTGATATCGATCTGAATGTGTCCGCATTTCCTTGTAATGCTGCTGACAGACGACCACGAAGACCTAACCATCAGCTCATTTTGTTGGATTACAGCATCAATCTTTCCAGTACTGCTACTTGAGGAATCTATCTTTACTGGGATTGAAACAATGACTTTTTCATAAATAGTGTTGAATATTTCGGTTTTTTGAATCTTTCTGATGGTACCCAAAAACATGACAGAATTTGTAATATGTAAAAGGATTTTTATAGGATTGAAAGGAAAATGGATCTTTTCCTAAACATATGTATATCAACATAATCTAAGTGGACCACACCACAATGTACAAAGTTTGGACTTGAATTTGTGTTGCTCAGGAGGCTCAGGAACAGACAACTAAGAATCGGGAGGAAACCACCAGAGAAAAATCCAGATGCTCCACAATCATCAAGATCTTGTAAAGGAGAAGTCAAAACACATGGGAAAAAATAAAATAAAATAAAATCTTTCCCTGCTCTCTAAAGCCATCTAGTTAAAGAGGAGGAGACTGAACTGAATAAGGAACAGTTTCATGCACTCATCCAACATTCCCTGTTTATTTAAATACCTTTTTTTTTCCTCTTTACTCATTTCACTTCACTTTTACTTTCTGTACCATCCTTCCCTTCAGGTTGTGAATGTCTACTTGTATTTAAGCACACATGAAAATAGTTCCATAAAGTCTTCCTAGGAAAACTAAGCCAGAGAAAACTCTAAATATTTTCTTCTAAAAGTATTTACCTGAGATTGCTTTGTTATCTGGAAAACCTTAGAGATTTAAATCTGCCTTCTGTAATGTCTAGTGAATTTTGTGTGACAAACTTCTGCTTATCAAGAACACATTATTACAGTTGTATTACACTATTTCACCAGAGGATGAGGAAAGGGAAGGAGAAAGATTAGCTATCACAGCTGACAGTATTTTAAGAAGTTTTTAATTGGGGCAAAGACAACAGAGATAACAATTTCCAATTCTGAACCATAACTTGACTGACTTTGGCACAGGGTCCTTATTTAACAAACTTCTTCTGTGATTGTTTTGCAATTCTACGATTATTTACAGGATATAAAGATTATTTGCAAATCTATTCTATGATTATTTACAGGATATAAAATACTGTTTTTTTTGTTAGTGTGTGATTTTGTAATTTTATATTTAACCTAGATTTCTTAGATTCTTTAGTTTAGTTTAGTTCAATATAATCAATATCAGCTTAGCTTTCTCTGATATGCTTTTCCTTTTCTTTCTTTCCTTCTTTCTTTCTTTTTTAATATTCTGTTGAAAGGTGCGATGCTAGGACTTAATTGTGTAATTTTTAATTAGCAGTCTTGGTTCAGATCATTTGAGGACCTTAATGACTGTTAGTTAGGAAATGAATAACTTGGAGCAAGTCTCCCTAGAATGCTTTGAGTTCTTTAAAGATCAAGTACAACACACAAATATATCTTTCTTTTTTTGAATGACAATTTCAACTTCAGTTTTTCATGGTAAAGATTTTATAGTGTTTATTTAAAAAGATTTTTTAATATAAATCCTTTAATTTCTCAAAGATTTGAACACTTGAGAGTATTTAAAGATTTTAAAAGGATATTAAAATGGACTGTGATTACAAACCTTAACTGCATAGAAAATGAGGTTCAGACCTATCGGCGCAGCTCATAGAACAAGGCTGAAGTATTTGATGTGCAACTGGACTAGACTTTTCTGGTCCTCAATGACTATTTTTTTTGACTGCTGAAGTTGTATATGTGTGTGTCTGTGTGTGTGTGCGTGTAGGCGGGGGAGTGCTATCCTGACAAGTGTATTAGGGAAATGCATTGGTTCCCTAATCCCACTAAAATACTCACAATATGAACTCCCATACATTGCTCAGCTTCTGCATTATAGCAAATCCTTCTTTCAGAGGAATATCCAGTGCTGGATGGAAGTTATGCTATATAACATGCCTTATATTCCAAAAGATAAATGAGTGGAATCACATATGAAGTATTTTAAGACTGCAGTTTAAAAATAATGAGGTTTTTAGAGTTAGGCAGGATAGTGGAGCATGCTGTGGTGATGGTCTTTTGATGATGAAATCTTCCATTTAAAATTAATATATGTTGAAAGTGGACAATTATGACAATAAATACTCCAAAATAGATATGAATAATTATGAAGATTTAAGAATTGAAACATTTTTGTTTTCTGATAAATTAATAAATCCATAAATAAAGAATAAAGAAATAAACTAGGGGACAAATGAGGCACTCTTTCAAGTGCTGTAAACAGACTGTGACCTAAAACATTTGTTCAGCACTCTATTTCGTTAACAACATCAGATTCAGATCATTGGCTCATATTACCTGGAGACAGTGAGAAAATTGGTTGAACTAATTAGGAAATTTGCAAGACAGGTAATTCACGTATAAGATTCCAGAAAACCTTGACTATATTTCATAATAGCAGCTGAATTTCATAGCCAATATACAGAAAGTACACAGATACATTTTTTATCTATACTGTGGGAGTACAATATAAATTCAGACAGAAATGAAGAAAAACTCAAGATCAAAGACTGTTCATGGATGAAATTTGTCAGGGGCTAATATGCATGCTATTTACATAATTCATAGTCTGTGTGTGGGGAAGTTTTTTTTGAAAGGCAAACTTTCTACAGTATAGTAGAAAGCCTCACCATATAACTCAGATCTACAGTTTTACAGGGTTAAAATCTCAAGTTCTGCATGCAAATGAAGAAAAGAGAAAATTTAAAATTTTCAAAGTGCTTGCTGTCATGAAAACACATGAATGTGCTCTCGCAGATCTGTATGTTGACAGCAGGCATGAATCTGAAGTTAGAGAACAGCCCATTAACATTAAATATAGGAAGAAAAAAAAAAAAAAAGCTTCTGCCTAACACTGAATTCTCAAGTCTGTTCAGCTCTACTATGATTTAATCAAGGAATAATTCATTTAAATCTTAGTGGCTTCAAGGATACACATGGTTATTTAAAGGAAGTACATCTGATTTGTATGGGTTGCTAATTCCATTCTATACGTTGTATGTAATGAAATATAGTCCCAATTAAAAAAAAAAAAAAAA
>VZSV01000031.1:5971120-5983995 GCA_013398735.1 Nothocercus julius
TGAGTTTTCTCCAAGTTTTATAATTTTTTTAGTAATGAGTTAATGAGTTTGGGCAAACCAATTTCATTTGTTGATTCTTTAGTACCAAAAAAAAAAAAAAAAAAAAAAAAAAAAAGACACCGTTAATTATATCTGAAGCTCTTTGTGAGTTAGTCTTTGTTATACCTAGAAAAGAAGACATTCTTGATGAAATCATATTTACATTGAAACAAAAGGTGCTCACATTACTTATTCTGCAGTTCTGCTTACTAATTTCCTCATGAAGACCAGTCCTATAACTGACTTTGTCCACAAGAAAGTTTTAACGTCATCACCTTGTGTTTTTCCCCTAGAATATTCTGCCACCTTTTATTTCCATCACAAAACTCCGAACTTGTACTGTAGTCTTTACCACTGGAGTCTATGTGAGTGGATCTGGCATTGCTATCTGAACTGTATTATTGATGGACCCAAACTTCATTTGTTTTACAGATCTTTTCGTCAACATGCAGAGATGTTCCTCTGTTATTTACTTAGTGTGAAGGTATGCAGACAGATGGCTAGGCTCTGTGGCTAAGTGAAAAGACTATAAAAAAAAAAAAAAAACTACGGGACATGACATGAGAAATTGCTGAACATAACAAATAACAGTGTGAGACACTGATAAAAGTTACAGCTAGTACTGTGAGGGATGGTAGGATTTTGCTGTGGTTAAGATGAAGTTATCTGAAAGACAGTCGAATTTCACAGGTAATTGAAGAGGAGTAATGGGGTCCTTTTGAGAAACAAGGTCTTGCAAGGCCAGCTGTGCCTAGGTAGCAGCATCAGTTATATCGTGCAAACATGAGACCAAATTTGGGTATGGATTTAGCAAAACTGAGACCAACTGGGAAAAAGGGTGTATATATAACTGCAGAAGGATGGTACTGTAAATTGCTACTTTGATCTCCTTTTTAGTAATACAAACAAAATTAATTTGAACTTTGCATCATCTCATCTAATTTCAGCAACGGGCTCAGGTATCCTAGAGCTGATCTCCCTACAGAGATGTTCTTTCTGCCCAACTGTATCCTTGTTGATATGAACATGAGCCTGGGCAGTCAGTAAGATACACTAGCTGAAACAACAAAATGTGATTCTCAGATTCTCAGAACAGAAACTTATTCAAAGAATGAGCTTATTTTTGTTTAAATCATTTTCATTCTTTTCCACTCCAGAGAGTGCGGAAAAAAAGGCACGTTCTTCATTTCATTTTTCTCCTAAGTTGACAGGTTACTGGTTTCAGTGCACTTCAAGGTCACACTAAAGGTTACCAATATTTGATGGTGAATTATCCTAAACAGAATCAGTCAGTGACCTCAATCTAATCTCTGCTCTGTGTGTCCTCATCACAATTCAGCAGAGTGAGAAGTCACTAAATTGACTGAGAATCTGAACTCTTTAAGAGCTGTTCCCTCCTAGCCAAGACACACTGTATAGTAATACAAAGAAATGTCCCTCAGAATATTTTCTCTATACAGAGATTATTATATTCCTGTCATCAACATGAAAGATATTTTGTGTGTTTTAATCCAGGAAGAGATTGTTTAATGTTAGGATTCCTTGTGAGTTTTATATACAGTGTATCTTATTGCCTGCCCACACTCAGACTCATATCAGTGAGAGTATAGTTTTCTTCTCTGAATAAAAGCCCCAGGATAAATATAAAATGCAATAATTACACAAATTTCTGAGGAATAATGGATTACTTTTCATTTTTTGATGGTATTATTTGAAGTAAAGACTTATTTTGTGTTATTTTTAGGTATTCTGCTTAACAAAGCAAAGTGCATTTTATCATTGAATCTAATGACTACTGCGACAATCCCAAGCAAGCAACAAGAAACCTTCATGCCATTGCACGGCTGTCATCGCATGAGTATTACTATTAAATTTTGTAATGACCTAATTGTGTCTTAGCTTCACTGTGCCAGTTCAAATGTTGTATCTGAAGAAGTTAATAATAAAACTTTCTCTGATAGAATGATACTATCTCTAATAGCAGTGGTTCTACTGCATTTTTTTTTAATTGTTATGAGCATTTGCCTTTTCAAGAGACACATAGCAAGTAGTACTTATAATTAACCATGGCAGAATAGTGATAGAACTTAGAACTAGCAAAGGTCTTTTGCTACTCTGTGTGCAATCGATGTTGTATATGTAAATGAAATTTCATAAAAAATCTTCAGGAGATTAATTTAACACTAGGAGAGATTACTGATGACGCTGCTCTGTCCCTAATACATTATTTATGTAACTGAATATACCCTAAAAATATATCTCACAGTCCCTGTGTAAAGGACCACATTAAAGAATTTCCTCCCAGGACAGGTGTCCCGATCCGGTGTCAAGGGAGGTTTTGATACGATCCCAAGAGGGAGACTAAGATGCAAATGAGGTCAAATGCCATACAACCTTGTAAGCTTCATTCTCATAAGCATGACAGGACAGAGAGAAGAAGAAAAAGAGAAAGAAAAGCAAGCAATCAGGAGAGATGCAGCAAGATTATCGTTACCACCACCACCAGTGCAGCTAAGTGTTGTTGGCTCTGCTTTGGTGCAGGTAAAGGGTCTCGGTGCCTCGGTGCAGGTGATGTTCAGGGGAAGAAGCCGTGCGCCCCGGAAGAAGCCACACACTCATGGGGGAATACGCAGTTCTTTTATGTCCCAGTTCTTGAAGAGTCCGCCCACTTTCTGTGTGCTCTGATGCTCGAGTGCAAGCGCCACTCCGTAGACACTGCTGACCATTGTTTGGGTCTCGCGCTGATTGAGATAAAACATCTGGAGCTGATAGCACAGTCCTCCCAGAAGCCAAGGCCAAGAAGCAGTAAATTGTATGGAGATATTCCGGTCCTCCCAGAGACAGGATGCCAAGGTGTAAATTGCATAGAGATATGACACCTCGAGCTGATAGATGGAATGCCTAGGTCAAGAAGCCCTAAATGGTAGGGCAACAATGCCAAGACAAACACAATCCACAACAGTCTCTTACAACAGGCAACAAAAGCTATTATATGCTATCAGTTTGATGCTTGCAACTTACACATTTTTTTTTCTCATTCTTAATTATTATAAGCATTTAAGATAATATCTTACATTTGATAAGTAATCATATACCCCACTACATATGAATGTATTCATGTGTAGGTATATATATATGTATACATATGCTACTCTGCACATCTAACATGCATAACATGTAAGCTGAGCAAATAGAACAAATGGTTTCCTCTTAGCACTACATTGACTTTCTTTGATGTACAGAGAAGAGATACGATTATTATAATGTCAATTCTGTTGCTTAATTTATTGTAAATATCCTAGCCTCACATTCATCCCTCTCCTCATTTTGTAGAACATAAAAATGTATATTAGTTACTCTTAAATACATGTTAATGAATTTCACAGGCATGTTGGATGCAACTTGTATAAACAAGCCAGGAAATTTGAAGCCAGAGCCAAAGCAAATCCATGCCAAAACATTAGACGATCCATTGGAACTGATTATACACATACAAAAGGGAGAACGTATGAAGTGATATATAAGGTCACTGTGACAGCCAGAAGATAATGCCAAAATATTCCTACTGGCTTGGCTTACTCACATGTTTGGGCACAGAGCTGATGCAGAGCCAAACACTCTGCATGAGCCAAACTTAGCTCCCTTGGCTTGCCCACCTCCAAAGCACAGCTGTCGTGGCAAAAACAACCCATCAGACATGAATTCATTTTGCTAGTTTTCATCTGCCATGACTTTGCAAGATAGAGCCACCAAGGGCAGAGTGCTTTGCTGCTGATGCTATAAAGTGCACTGAGATTGCAGAAAGAAAAAAAACATGCTTGCTGAAGAAAACTTGGACTCACACTGCCTATTGCAAAGAAATGTCAGCATCTGAATAGCAAGTGGGCTCCTAATGAGATCTAGACACCTCTAACCAAGATTTTCAAAATGTGACTAGTGATTCTGATTGTGTTACGTGCTGGGCCCCATCTGGAAGCAACTTAGTGACCTGATTTCCAGACACCACAGCCCTCTTTGCAAAGCATCAATTAATTCCAGTCTTGGTTTGGTCTTTACAAAGCTAGGGTCATCAAAAACATTAGTAGCTTTTTAACTAGCTTAGTCTAATTAGTTTGAGTATGAGAGAGCAAAAACACAGAGAAAACATTTCAAAATTATCAAAATAATTATCTTTTGTTTAACTTGTCTACCTACTAGGAGAAACTGCTAATTTGCCTTTGCCTGACATCCACAAAATGTTATGTGGATTGTCTTCCCATTTATGATAATTTTAATCAACTCAAGGATATTAAATAATATTAAGCCAATTGAGAACAGTTCACACATATTTGCATCTGAATTAATTGAGGTAAAACCAATAAATATGGTATAACGGCTTGGACTTATACTTACTGCACACACTTTTGATATTGGTCAATATAATATCAAATGCCAGAGTTAACTTGAATTTTCTCTTGTTAAATATAGACATTTGCCTTGGTAATTGTCACTTCCTCTCATTATGAAGGATAGTAACTATTTCCTGTAAATTTATTTTATGATTTTATGTATAATATGGAACACTTTTGAAGACAGATAAACATAAAATGCAGAAAGCTGAAGTTTAAGATGATTTGGCTTTTCTTTGCTTTTTTGCCTCTACACTGGAGATTACTTTTACAGGTGAACAATGTAAATTTTATAGATAGAAGGAAAATACATTCACTTTTTAAGGAAAATTTTAGGGGAATACCTCTCTCCTCAATATATCACATAGTTCTCTATCAATGGTATGTCTTTCCTTTTCTTAAACAAAAAATGTGAAAAAATAAAATTATGATATAAAACAATATGATGTTAAAAGTTATGATATAAAATATGAGATAAATGTTAATATTTTTACATAAATTTTAATTGATTCTTAAAACACTTACTTAAACAAGTTTTCAGAAACCTTAAAAGGTATTTTACAAACAGTAGATTTTCAGATGCTTGTCATATATCAGCTCTTCAATAATGATTGAAGTTAACATCTTATTTTTTTTTACCTTTGAAAACAAAATATCAAATGAAAAGATGTTTTCTGTTTCCCATTAGCAAATGCAGCCATATATATGGATACCAGTGACTAAACATGTCACCTCACACTTTTAATTTTGCCATATCTGTCCCTCTGTGAATGTATCCCCTAGATTTTCATCAAGGGGAAAAGCAATCTTTTGTCACTCAAATATATATATATATATATATATGTATTTTTCAAATATAGGCCTTTACTGCAGTCTCTTGGCTTCAGATAAAACTGTATTCCAACTAACACTGAGGTGTTTCCCACTAGCTTAACTCCAAACAAAAGCCAGCCATCATCAAATAATAAAAATCAGTCAGTGCTATACTCCATTTTACCAAAGACTCAGCATCACAGCATTTAATTCTAGTTGTTTCAGAACGCAAGGGAAAATGGATGTGTTTTTGGAGCATGATAGGAAAGACAGAAGATACAAGCTAATACAGACAGGATACTAAGTGTCTCACAGTACAAATGACTGCAGAATTCAGGGGGCAAAGAGAGACAGATGGTCTTTATAGGTATCCTTTTAAAATCATTGATGGAAGTAACAGTGATTTTTGTATTGTATCATCACACAAATTTTGCAATAAACTATTTATTTGACCTAGAATGTAGGGTAACTATAAAAACCATATTATTTACTGACACTTCAGGTAACATAAAAAAAAATGTACCCATGGTGGATGTTTGCAATGAATACATACTAATGAATAAGACCAATACAAATATTACTGATAGACTAAACTAGAATGTTCTTGGTATTGATAGAAAATGTATCCCCAAAGATCCTAAATTAATTTCATTCTGAAATTCAATATTACAGCTCTTTGAGGGCAAAAATCTATAAAAACAGAACACCTCAAAATGTTAACTTATTTTGAATAATATTTGCTCTGGGCAAAGTATGATATGCTTAGTAAGCAAATTAGCTACAAAAATGACAATAATGCTCTTATAATTTGAATATTTTTAAGAGGAAACTATAGAAGTTTTTGCACCAAGTACTGAACCTAAGCAATAGATCGGAAAACTATATAGGCTATATCTTGAACTCTATTGTAGAAAGACTGCTTGCAGTAAAGAGGTTTAATCTTCTCAAAACTTTAAATAAGCTTTGACTCAGACTTGAGCTGAAAATCTAATTTGTCTAGTACTCTAAACTCTTCAGCTTCTCTCTGACCATGGTGAATAGATTTTCCCCTAGAATGTCTTCCTCTTCTATTTTGTTCAATATTGTTGCTGTCTGTAAGGGATGCTTTAATATTTTATATCTTTGCCAAAGCAAAGCTGTTATAAGAGGGTGTCTCTAAATGACTGATAATCTATCATTTTGGAGTCAAATTTCTGTGATGTAACTACAAGCTTATTGAGCAATAAGAATAAAATACGGTAACATACACTGCACTGAAAAAAAAGCAAAATTAAATAAACTGGATCACCTCATCTCTGCAATTACGGTTAGCTGTTGTCGTCCTAGGCAGAATTAAAGAAGAATGAGATTTCTACTTAATTTATTGTTATGATCATGATTATTCTTATAGGTGAGTATTATCAAAACATCCATTCTATATGAGGAGATTTTTTTCTTTGTTTTTGAGCATCATGAAAAGCTTAATTTGGAAATGTCCTGTAGAATTAATATGCATCCACATATACATATGTAAACAAATATTTATTTTCTTTTGTCATTTTTTGGTGAAAACGAAACATCCTAATGCATTTGTTTCATCTCGATTTGTTGAAAATAAATTAAGTGGTGTCTTCCACTTCTACATTAAGCTATATTTCTTTTTTGATGCATTGCTATAATGGAGTTAGAAAGCAGTGAAAGACAAAGAAAATAGTCTTAGAAGATACAGAGGCTTTCATGATCATTATGCTTGAGGGAGTGCATCTCATGGCTGGCCTAGAGGAATGAGCTCTGCCAAAGAATCCTCTAATATAAAATATCGGCAGTGTGTTCTGTACCAGAAAAAAACTAACAAGCAAGCAAACAAAAAACACTCTCTTCTTTTTGAGAAGAGAATGAAAACATGGATTATATATGATGGGTATGTAATGCATTGCTTAACCTTCTTCTTCTAGGTACTCAGATGCGGCAGTGATAAGAATGAACATTATTCTATTTGCATAGAATAATGTTTCCTCACAATCTGCTATCTGAATAATTAATGGGTTTTAAATACAGACAGAGGCAGGACCTCTGAATACTTCACAAAACTTTAACAAAGACCAATGAAAACAGTAATTGTGCAGAAAAAAACAACAAAAAGATAAAAAGAATGCTTTTTCTTTTATTACAGAACTACAGAAAAATGAAAGAAGATACATTAGAAAAATGAAGGGAATCCTAAAACAATTTGCAGTAGCATATAACAGGATTGGCACAACAATTTTTCATTTCCCAGGATATCTTCATGTAATTAAAATCAAATGGTGTAACTAAAAGCAAATCTATCTATAAAGTTTGACATAATTATTGCATTTACAGTCCAAAAAAAAAAAAAAAATTTCTAAGTAGCCACAATTATGCATAAAATATGATGGTGAAATTAATCAATTTAAATGCTATGGTTATATATTATAGAACTTCTCTACTGGCTTTTCTGACTGGAAAGAGTGGAGTACTGAAATGATATTTAATTTACAATAGCCCTCCTGAAAAGAGTGTATGAGCTCTATAACACTGAAAGTGTGTGGGTTTTTTTAATAATAATTGTTATTATATGACAAATTTAATTTTTGTTGTTATTAAGAAAGGTCACCTGTTGTTAACATTAGGTATTTTCAGCAATTATTGTATTGTGTTACTTAATGAATTAAAATTGCAAATGGTTCAGAGTGAAGCTTAAAAAAAGAGATGTGGATACATAATTACAGAAGGTAGGAAGTTATTTTTGTAGAGAGATTTACATGATCAAACTGATTAAATTTCCTATTTACACTCCTTTTACACCAGATGAGAAGAAGGAGGCATGTCAAAAAATTGGTTCACAACATCCTCAGTCCATCAGTGACATGCTGAAATCCTGAAATCTGGCTGGTACAAAACTCGAAGTGTGGCTTAAGCTTTGTTTCTCAGACTTAGGATTTGCCTAGTGGCTGTAAAAGAAATATAGAGATTCAACGGGTGTAACCTCTTCTTGTATCTACGCATCTAAGTTGTCATTTAAGACTAGGTTGATGCTTTACTTCTAAAAAGCATGAAAACTAGAGAAAGAAGTGTAAGTTTTCACACAGTATCTTCATGGCTACAGAAAATGGGAAGCCTACTTTCAGCTTACTTCTCATCCTGAAGAGAATGCCACTTTTAAGGAATGTGCCTTAAAAAAATCAGGAAACAGAGCAGCTTGGGATTGTGCACCCCTTCTGCCAAAGATGTCATTATGCATCAAAGACTGGGAGGATATTAAGCAAGGTAAAGAAGGACAGCTCTAATTTATAAACCAGTTGTTGAGGTGCAATGCTAAGGAAAAGAGATCTAGCTTCTAGACCATATTTTTGCAGATTATATATTGTTCTATTTTGCAGTCTAAAAATTAACAACTAACACATCAGATCTCAACATCCTTCCTCTCTGTCCCAGCTGATTTCTGGTTTACTCTGCATAAATCCATCATCACAGACCTGAAATATTCAATCATTTGCTGTTTCATAACCATGTTTTTCAATCAGTTGACACCTATGTTTTTTAATCCATTTTCCCGTTTTCACTTTTGTCCTCCCCATCAGTTCCTTGAGAATCAGCCAATCTTCTCTGTCAATAAATAAATCAATTTTATGTTCACATGGAAAATATGTTCTAACTTTTGCAAGGTCACAGTTTTGCATCCCACTTTCCATTAGGAGTCTGGTTGCAATGTGTTTAGTTTACTAGTGTAAATGCAGATACATCTATTTGCCCACAAACAAGGTTCTCTTATATGACCCAAGGCAACCAATCAGAAATATGGGCATGTGTTGTGTTGTTGGCAAGCAGATGCATTGAAAATATGGTGGATTATATTTATGTCATATCTTCCATGTAGTGCACTTCACCGATGTATAAGCCCAGGATTTTCCCAAGGTAGGAAACTATAGTTAGTTTCTGACTGGGATGGCTGATCCTGAATACATCAGCAAATGGCTAATTTCCTCTTTTTTAGGTCTGGCCAAAATTTGCAAGTAGATATAGGTAGGAAGATCTGCTGGTGGATTTAGTTAAGAAGAAAATATACTCTGGTTGCAATATCACAACCAGACCAGAGAGTAGACAATGGGACAGAAATAGCTTTCTTCTTTCATTCCCTATGAGTTTACCAAGCAGTTTTTAAGTGATATTCTGAGCAGTTCATGTATAGACAAAGACAAATAGGGGCTCAGTCATGTCCCCACATTTTCAGGTAGGCTTATGTAGCTTTGCTCAGGTCTGTATTACTGAAATTTCAAAGTTAAAGTTATCTGAGATAATTAAACTAAAGCTAGTTTTTATAAGCCTATCTTACGCTTCTGATTTCACTGTAAAAGTATCCTGAGAACAATATTGCTGAGAAGTGCTCAGAATAGGCTGGGTGGCAGCTCTACTTTTTTTTTTTTTTTTTTTCCTGAAGTTCTCTTATAATCTTTTGGTTCACCACTAAGTTAAGTTACCTATTTGGGAAAATTTGTAAAGTCCTATTATCTATAAACCACTCCCCTCCTCAAAAAAGCAAACAAGTGAAAAAATAAACAATAAATAAACCAAAAATCCATTAATGAACATTGACTTGTTTTGAAGAAAATCGTTTCAGAAACAATGTTTTAATAAACCCATGTGCTGGAATTCAGAGTCCAAAGTGGTTAAGGTAGAGTAGCTTAATGAATTACCACAAGTAAATGATTCTTAGTTCCCCTTTCTGATTGCCTAATTATGAAAACGAATTAACATGGTATATGTAATCCAGAATATTTATTATAAAACAAGGTAATCAAGATTATGGCTTAAAATTAGTATGTGTTAATTTACAGCTAGCAGAGGACCAAAATGCTGCATTCAGTCAATCATTCTGCATGATGAAGATGAAGAATAATGATTTGACAAGCGAGGGTAACAAAATTTCTTTCTGTTTGTGATCTGTGCAAAATGCTCAAAACACACAAGCTTAAACCAGAACATACCATGCCTTTACACCAATTGCCTTTAAGTGGGCTACATTAGAAACCAATCAAACTGGTTCAAACTCAGACCTTATTTAGGTATAAAGAAAGTACATTAATATATTAGTTTTAAAATAAGTGGAGAAAAAGAGACACAGTTCCTTCTAAAATGCAAGGTGAAAATTATTAGATTTTTTTTATCAAGAAAAAGATATATAAATTTAAATATCCTAAATGTTATACCTTTTTATTTAAAAAGCTATTCCTTCCACAAGACACTATTTGTTTTCTATAGTCTCACAATACCCTATTAAGAACTTGAACATGTAATTCAGAAAGAACACACAAATTTCCTGAATTATCAAATTTCAATACATTATTTGAGATCTAACTTCCCAAAGCTGTTTTTTATCTTCTAAGTTTATATGTACTATTTAGAATTCTGTGTAGTATCCAAGAAGAATAGCAGTATTTATTCACTAAAACTGTTCATGATTTAAAATATTGCAGAAAGAAAATGGGGTAAGATCAAGTAAGACTAGCTTGGGACAAAATAAGAAAGTAGATTTTGGAAAAAAAAAAAATGTTAGGTTATTTACTATAAGTTATAAATTCTAAAGTGACCATATTTGTTGAGATGCCAATCTGAAAACAGAATTAAGAAGCATAACCATTTTAAAAAAACACTTCCAAATATAATTGGATTCATTCCAATTTCATTATGGTTCCTTCATTACGATTTTTAAAAACATATTTCTACAGTTATGCTAAAATGGCAAATTATTTGATTAATAAATACAACAAAAGTAAATATCTAATTGACTGCTAGGACCATCTTCATAGAGCATATTGTGAAACTTTCTAAAAGTTTTATTATTATTAACCTCCAAACAATCAGACTTTTCAGCATGAAAATAGTTACATCCTAAAATAAAATAAAAAATAAAATAAAATAAAATAAAATAAAATAAAATAAAATAAAATAAAATAAAATAAAATAAAATAAAATAAAAGACTTGTTTCCCATTTCAACACCATATTGAAAGCTATTAATGTTTCACTTTGTTAAATGTAAAAACACAAAGTTTTGTCTTAGGGAGAATCAAAATCAATTTCTTCATAAACATTAAAGCCATGTCACTGAAAGCATAAATGGACAGATTATATAATTTTGGAAGCATAAATTTCATTTCAATGATATATATTGACCTAACTGCTGACTACATCATTTAAGACATAGAGAATATGATTGATTAGAAGGTACATTCTTTCCTCAAACTTAGTAAAATCAGTGAAAAGAATCTCAAGGCTCTGAATGCTTTCTGAATAAGATGCTTGGGCTTCAAACAAACAAACAAACAAACAAAACAAACAAATAAGCAAACCATAGACAAATACACTGTTTTAAGCATTGGTGCATTTAAGTTTAATGACACTTAAGCATCAAAGGAAAATGAGCTACATTATATTGTGTTATGTTCTTAAGCAAGACCAAAAAGATATATTTACATACAATAAGCAGCTAGTACAAATATTTATTTTCATATACTTTCAAGATAATAAACCCTTATTATGTAACAAACTATTCTACCTCTGTCTGTAGGGCCCTGGTGTAAGGAACAGTAGAGTGTGCATATTGGCATATCTTCTATCCAATAGAGTTTTCTACCAGAGGACATTTCAGTGGCTTTATAACTTGTTGTGAATGAATAAGTGTCAAATGGAGTTTTCTGCTCAGTTTAAAAAACAGCATCCCAAAAATCCTGTTATCAATTTTCTGTGTGCTTCTCATGCATCCGTCACTTCAGTAGCCCAGTGCAGCCACAGAAAACTTCTTTCTGACATAATGATCACTGTTGTTTTTATTAAATTCTATTGTACTCTTTAGGTTTCTTAGTCATCAACATATAAAAGACTTTTATTTAAAGGTTTCAAGGATGCATTTAGAATCCTTTTTCATTGGCTTGACAGTTACTCTCTGAGTAAAGAATTATCCAGAATTTTAAATGGTCTAGCGATGGCATCTCTACAAACATTGAGAGAAAAATGCTCTTGACATTTCAAAGACATGCATAAAAGCATATTTTTGCTTGTCTGAAAATTAAATCAGTTGTCCTTGGGAAAAAGCATACACAATTGGTATTCACATTTTGTCCTTTAGATTGACCTGTTTCTGATTTGGGAGAAAAAGAATACTTTATACTAAAGGCATTTTGAAACTTTAGCATTTCTTCAGCCAACTCTGCAAACATGTGGAACCTTACCTCTGAGTTATAATGCACATTTTATTGTCTCCTACAAGTAGAGAAGCCAGTGAAACCTTCCAGATCATTGTTACAGGCTGAATAGTCCTTTTGTAGGAGTACATTAGAACAAATTCTACCTGTCTGTCACAGTTAATACCTGCAGAGCAACCTAATATACTAGTCACTACAGAATACTGCATGATCCCTGCAGATTCATTTTATAGCAGTTCACGGAGGATGGTTAAAGGCATGAAATATATAATGTGTAATCCACAGACAACTGAGTGATGATGAGCATGATAGTATGTCTGTTTGCAAGGATCATACCCAATGACAGCTAAATCCAACAGGCTGGAACTTCTGTTTATAATCCTTTCCTACAGACTTGTGGAAGCCTCAAATATGAGCTGTGTACTTTTAAAGAG
>VZSV01000031.1:6003554-6037258 GCA_013398735.1 Nothocercus julius
TTTATTGTATTTTTCTTCCTTTATTTGCAAATGAGTCAATGCCATTTTGAATGCATGCATTTTAAAAGGGCAATCTGTGATTATAAAAATAAATATTTTTATAATCTTTTTAGGAGTGTTAGAATAATTAGACTTCCTCTTTATAAGAGGCATTGATACTGCCAAAACCTTAGAGTGGTTTTCAGCTCTTTTCATGTGTGTATTCAAAGAAATACTTCATAAAGTATGAAGAAAAATCACATAAATGATTGGCAGGTTTGCTTTGAGGAATTAGTCTGTGAAGATAACAAGAAGTTTACATGTTTACTATATCCTGGTATCACTCATTTCACTCTCTTTGAAAGCAATGAAACCTGTACTTCACTTGCCTATTCTATGGATTTGATTATGGTTTGACTGTCAAACTAAAATGTTTCGTCTTCATATGTCATTGACATTAGAGGCCAAAGCACATTCTCAAAGTCATCTGTGAAATATCACGAATTTCATATTTTATCCATAGTGACTTATGAAGCACCTTTCTGTCTATGCTTAATAAACAATTCTACTGGTGACATGAAATAAGAAATAGGATCACTTGCTCTCAGCTGTTTGTTCTAAAGGTAATGACAGAAATATTAATGCCCTGGGGTGTTCTGGAGATAAATACTCCTGAAATGAAAGTAATTCATATTTTATGGAAACCAGATAAAAGTGACAAAATGTACTCACCTAATTTTAAAAGTCAGATGCACTTTTACCATTAACATGAGCAGATATGAAGCTGAATTCAAGCTATAAATGAAAGTACAGCTTTTATAAAATTGAATTTAAGAATAAAAATATATATTTTTATTATATATTAGTCAAGGACTGCAGACAAGTGGGGACATGCTATGCACAGACCAAATTCATAGATTCCTTGGAAGACAAGATGAGGGAATAATCCTGCATTTTTTTTTCCTCCTTCAGATTAGAAGATAGGGGTTAGTGGCTTTTTAACTAACCTCCTCTCAAAGTTTGCAGACTTGACTTTTGAATTTCAAAAAAGTTACAGAACAATAGAAATCATTATACGGTGTGACACTTATCAAGTAGCTTATTGGAGTTTGGATCAATAAACCAATTCCTTGAAAACATATAAACACAGGACATATTAAACTATATTTTCAAACTATAGACAATAGATTCAACTTTTGTTTGACAATTTACATGTCAAAATAATGGATTTGCTTATTTCTCTAGTATAAAATAGAAATCATGTGAGAATATACCGAGAATTTGGCTTATAACTCAATTGACTCAAAAAAAAAATGCTTACATAATGCAAGACTGAGTCCAATTAAGTCACTGATTTATTATTTGTGAGTATCAGTAACTACGTACTGCATGGAGACTGTTTTGTGATTTAATTAGGGGAATAATCAGAAAAAACTTTCTGATTCACAATGTACGGAATTATTTTTAATCAGTTTCTCCAGATGAAGGAAATATGTACATTAAAGGCCATGTAAGGAAAGACCAAGAAAATCCAAAAAGGAATCCCAAATCCAAACTGTCTTTTGGGTGGCTTTTATGATATTGCTCCCAAATAGTTGAGGAACATTTCTAATATTCGTAGAAAAAATGTTTATGTCTTTACAGCAGTGGAGCCAAGCAGATCAATTTGACTAAAGTTCAGTGTTTAGAGATCCTAGAGAACTGTACAAAAGAAACAGAACCTTTCTAAACTAAGCACACTGAGCAGTAAGAATTGCAGTTTACTCAGCCTGTAAGGTTTAAAATTACAAGGAGAAGGGGCAGTCCCAGGGAGAAAGCACAGTACTTTATTTCTGTTATCTATTTAAAGAAAAACACAGCAAACACACACAGAAGCACAAAAAAATAACCCTCAACCCTCTTATCAAAGCTTTTGAACTTTCATTCCTTTCAAAAGAAAAAAAAAAACAAAAAAAAACTTTAGACCTCCCTCTTATACCTTTCTTTCTACTACTGAGTATTTTATCTGACTTATTTAAATGTCTAGAGCCTACTGAGATGAAGTATGTGGTTGGAATAAGAAGTATAGTGGAACGGAGAAGTCTTTTTCTTTCGCTTTTGCTTTGACTTTTGCTTTTTTTACTGGTTTAACCAACTACAGCTCACAAATTATTATTCTAGATAAAAGAAATCCAAACACTATTTTACACATTTCCTTACAAAGTTAAGTTTTAAAGGTGGATTTATTCCTTGAGCATTACTAATATAGAAAAGTAGACTTCAAGGTGGAGAAAATGCCAAGTTTTTCATTTCATCATCAGTTATCATTATACCTGATTAATATTGATGGAAAAAAGGCCAAAAAATGTCATTTTAGAATAATCAACATCCACCAAATTAAGCAGGATGATTAATTGTGAATAAAACACATGTGAATCATTCTTACTAGAATGTTGGGATGAGGGAAATTCAGTTCCTTTCAAATTCATATAGCATGCAATTGCAGAAGCGAGGTGCAGAAATAAATAATAAAATTGTAGTGAAAAGAGATGCCTTAATTTGACTTTGTAAATATTTTTACCATAGTGTATGTGCTCATAGCCACTTGGAAGTAGATCAAAGATTGTCAAAGTCAGTCAGTGATTTTTATTCATCACTTCTTGTGCCTGGTACTGGTGAATGTTTCTATTAATGCTGCCAGATTTCATGCCTGTTTTAATAGTAAATTATTTATCCATTGTTTTCATTTTACCAATAGTGTGGCATAATGTGACTTTAATATAAACCTTCTGTCTTCAGAGAGGAAAACAAAAACAAAACTTATATACTGACTGTCAATAGAAAAAAAAAAAGCTGTGAGAGAAAATCATGGTACGAAGATGGGATCTGAAATAAATACAGTTATAGAAAATCACTTCTAGACTAGCTTGTTATGCTGTTTATTTCATTAAAATCACAATGAAACAATAAGACCAAAAAGTCCTTTTATTCCTTGCTAAGAATAAATCTGGGATAAATTTATTTAATTGTTATGAGAGACTGAAAGCCAGGGTGGGGCATTTCAAAAAACTCACTATTCACAAGCAGTTATCTAGACTAAAATTCATTACTCTAATAGAAATAGTTTAGTCTTATATTGAATAATTGAGAATATAAAGAAGTTGTATGGAAAGTTGTATTACTTTAGATACAACATTCTTCTGACTCTATATTAACTCTGCATAATGCTCTTATGTGAGTGTTATATAACTGGTAGAGATTTCATATGATAGAAATATGAACAATTTCTCTGTTATGCAGAATATTTTGGTATTTAGAAACTATTTTGTAAGTGTTAGGTTGTCACAATTTTCAAAAGCTGAAATGAAACAAATTCACTGACAAGAATGTTTTCAGCTGTGGCAAAGGGATGCTATGAAGTGAATTGGTAATGAAAAAAAAAAAAACTTACAAAATCCAAATATCATTTTATCATTGAAAGCAAAATGACTTCAGCATGACCCTGTAAAGCAAACTGTATTGATTTTCAACTTTTATTATTACTGTGCTTTACCTACCTATGATTCCAGGTCAGCTCAATTTTTACAAAGGTCCTAGGTCAAACCCTCACAAACTCTCCTCACAAAAGCAGAAGAGAAGGTTTAAATGTGTGCACACAAAGACTAAATAAATAAGATAAATGATTATTACAACAATTTTTTTTTTTGCTCCTTTATTCTTATGGCATAAATATATTGACTATTTTTGAAGGAAACTAGGGGCTTAGGACTGCAAACATGGAAATATGCATGATCCATGGTTCTGTATGGCACTATAATTTTTGAATGGCGTCCTTTAATCCAAATGTGCTTGAGGAAATACCCATGTGCTGTGCTGGGAACATCTGAGCTCCTAGAATTATAGATGGAGTATGAGAAATGGGATTGAATAAGAGAGAAGTGAAAAATAAAGACTTTTCACCTATTCCCCCCCAAAATTTAGAAGGTTACAAGATATGAACATCACAGTCCTTTTTAAGTCCATATTTCAACATAGTAAATCTATAGAGTTTGAGTGAACCATTATTGTCATAAGTGGCCATGTATGAACAATTGCCAGAAATGTGAATAAGACATTTACGATATAGTTCTAAATCTCTCAGGTAATAAGTATTTAATATGCCCCCTTACATATGAGCAAAGGTGGTAGGAAGAGTCCTACATGGAATAATCTGTCTTTTCATTTCCGTGGATGGGGAACTCCTGTTGTAGTTTGAAAGCCATAGTGGTGGGGAGGAAGCAGATATCAAATACTGTGTTAGCTCTACGCCCGACTCTGGCACTATCGGATTCACGAACAGTCTGCCGACCATGGGTCTGATTGCCTTCCTAGGAGCAAATCGAGTTCCCAAATAGCGTCATCAACTATAAGCTCCACTCTGGCAGTATCAGATTCACGAACGGTCTGCCCACTGTAGGTCTGATCACCCCCTCAAACAAGTAGTCGAGTTCACAAACAGCATGATTTATTCAAATGCAACATTTACAAAGCAGGTTTTGGATGTCAGTACAGGAAATTCTCTACTACAGTGTGGGGTTTTTAGCCAGCTCTGATGTACAAATGTGCAATCATCACTCACCCCAGAAGATGGGAGAGGGCTCTCCGTCTCGAGTCTCCTCAGGTGGCGTCCCAACCCAAGGGGAGGAAAGGGGGATCAGCCCGTCGACTAATCCAAAATTTACGGTGGAGTCTTCCTTCCTCGCTTCTGAGTCTCCTCAGGCAGCATCCCGAGGGGAGGAAAGGGGGATCAGCCTGTTGACTAATTCAAAATTTATTATGGAATCTTCCTTCCTCATCCTCTTCCTCCTTAGTTCACCTTTTATACTTTTCTTTACATTCAGGTGGAGCTTGAGTGTCTATAGTCATACTTAATATTTTTATTGGTTGGTGCAAAAGTTTCTCGCTTTCATTTAAGGGTACAGTCAATGGAAAATCTAGAGCGCCTGCTCAGTGAGGAGCGGTCGTACCTCGGAGGCGGGTAACTTTGGGGATGGCATTGTGTGTTGACATTATAATGAGCTTATAATGAGCAAAGTTCAAGCCAAGTTCATCCGAAAGGAGTGATTTGCCACCCTTGCTGGCCCAGCACCGGACATGTTATCGTGTATCTCCCATTGGGCAGCTGCTGTGCGGCTGATCAGCGGCCCAGCACAGGGAGTGCAACGGAGTTTGGCCGCGGTGCCTTCACTCCGCTCCACCCTCCGTTACTCCCCTCTGCAGCTGTGGGGAGGGCAGGTTGTGCTGCCTAGGGAACCGTGGAGGAGCAGAGTCCGGGCCTACCAACCATCCTGGAAGTGGAAACTGTGTGGCACCCCAAGCAAGCTCCTGGAATGCCAAAACTGCTGTTAGGTCCTAATTTTTCTCCAAGTCCCCCCATTTCCAGCAATTCTTCCACAATGCCGACATGCCACATTCTTCTATGCATGACAAAAGGGCACAGATGATTAACCTAAAGTAAAGTTATGTGACAAACTAGTGGGCGTATTGATTCGCTTAAGGTTACTATATAGGTAAGAAGAGCTGCTGTGGCAGGTATTTGTTGGGGTGCATTTCATTATTCTGGATACTTTTCCAGTTCTCCTACTTCTTTGCTTGTTAGAGCCAAAGCATGCATCATCTGTTCTATAGCTTTTCTCTCTACCTACAGCAACCATCCAAAATTCTCTCTTTTTTTTTTTTTTTTTTTTTTTTTTTAGAAGATGCCATGTGATTTTAAACTGACTGTAACACGTTTTGTGCATTTACATCCATAAATGGTGTTTCATGTAGACAAGTTTAACTTAGGACTGTGCTAGGGTCCAGTTCAGAGCAGAATCATCCTGAACTGTCAATTGCAGAATCACTCACACCACTGCTTATGAAGGTGAAACATCCACCCGTACTGACCTTTCTTTCATTTGTGAGATATAACAGCCAGAGCTGGCAGGTTTGCTGTCTGTATAAGAAAATGTCAATAGATATCTTGCTGCTAGATTCAGAGTCTATTTGTACAACCTTTAATCAGTATTAGACATGACAGAGGTCAATGCAGTATCTTTGGCATCCAGATTCAAAAGCTTTGCTTTGAAAACATTACAACACAAATCATATAGCTAAATGTTTATCATAGCAGACATGAGGAGACTATGTTTGAAAATGTCAGAAGGATCTATATCTTGTTTTCTTTCTTTCTGTCTCTGCAGGTTCTAACTACATGGCTAATTTTGGGGGTTTGTATTACACCCTTGCAAACATAATTGTTATGTTTTTCACTTTATCACTTTAATCCTTATAAACTTACAAACTTCATGCAGTAAAAATGCATTAAATCCTTAAAGGAATCATTGTTTCAGATGTGTGTACTTCTCTTAATCATTTGATTTGCCAGAGACTTCAGGTTTTACAGGCAGTACTAAAAGAAGTAACAGTTTGTCTGTAGAGGAAAAGGCTTTCCACTTCAAATATACACGTTGTACTGAAATCTAGGTATTTATTTTATGGTCAATATACAGATTTAAGTCAAGTATTAGGAAAATGAAACATCGATAAATATTGAACAAATAGAAATATCTACCAAAGAAACAGCTTTGTGTAAATGTTATAAAAAAAGAAACAAAGATAATTTAATGTTTTATGCTTCTACCAAAAATTCATCATTTATTTATTTTTGTTTTTTTTCCAAATTCATCTGTATAATAAGGGACTTGTGTGTGATATTCTCTGAAGAACTCTTGAAAATCTATTCATGTAGTGGAGATGTTCATCAGAATGATTGCAAAAAACCCTTAACTTTAACTCTTATTTCTGTTTATAGACATAAAAGATATTTCTCTAACTTGGAATAATAAAAGCATAATCTATGCTGCCAGCTAAGGACATTTACAGAGAGAAGCCTTTGCAAAAAAAAAAAAAAAAAAATTAATTCTTAACTCATTTTAACTCATTTTGTACTTATTGTGGCAGTCAGGATTAGAAGTGGAATTTGTGGGCTTAATGCTGATTTTACTTCTACTTTTACTGGCTTTGGTACAGTGCTTAGGAAATATAATCAGACGCTACACTGTGAAGAGCACAACTGCAGTAAAATAAGACTTGCAAATGTATGCTTAGAACATTTTCATAATTTTTAACCACTGAGACTTGATATAAATTGATTTTTTGTTGTCCTTGTCTAATCTGTTTTGGTTAGCGGACTATAATGCCACAGTAAGAAAAACCATGGTACTCCTTTGAAGAAAAAAGACTAGTGGGAAAGACATAGGAAAGTTGCAGACAGAAATAGTGTGCTTGGTCTCCTTTGACTAGGTGTTTGCAATGTATATGTCTGCTTTGGGACTTCTTTATCAACAGAGAGACAGAGACACTCTTAGGATGCAGTTCATCTGACTTATTTTAGTTGTCTGTTTTAGAATAAGATGGGTTGTTCCTTAGAAGTTCCTGCTCCTCCTTATGAGCTATTAGACAAGCTAAACAGTTGTTTCAGAAGCATAGATCTACATTACAGATGCCTGTTTTGTCAGATGAATCCCACCAGCGAAACAGAAAGAGCCGGAAGTTTACTTTAGTCTAGTAAGACCCTATGTTCAGGGCTAGAGCTCTGAAACTGCCTGTGGTAATTTAGATTGAGTCTTTTTGCACTGTTAAAATAATGGAAGGCAAGTGTAAAAGCAAGGCCAATGTAATGGTAAAGGCACCAGTGGTTCTACATAAACCAACAATGTCATCAACTAATTGTGCCCTCTCCAAGGGGTTTTCACAATGGCAGAATGAGAGGGCTTCAAAAGGGAGAATAGGGGACTCTGTAAAGGATGACAATTCAGAGTATGCCAGAGTGCTCACATACTGCCCTAATACTACAGAAGGCAAGGACACTTGCTGTTTTGGTGTACAACAAAGCATGGCACAAGGATTCCTACTAACTGTATTCAGGATAAGACAGGTGGGAGGCCAAATATGTTAGATGGGGCAGTGGCTTGTTAACACAACTCTGCCGCTTTAGGAACCTCAGCCAGGACTTTTTCATAGCACTGAACTGCCCAGAGGTGCTGTCTTCTTGGCATTAGTTCAGGAATCTCAATCCTCTTCATAACTCTGTCTTATAAATATATCCAGGAATAACAATAGATGTCAGTAATACCTCTGTTCAATGTAATGATTGGATTGCCGTTTGTAACCAATGGCATAATGTTGGGCATAATGGTTTTCACAATGGCAGGTGTTGGGCATAAATGATATGCCCAACACCTTTAATTTTCAGATATGAAAATTAAAAATTATTGGTTCTCATAAAACTCTAGATACTAAGTTTCATAATTCTTTCTTTTTTCTTTTTTTTTTTTTTTTTTTTTTTTCTGATATATATGTACCTTTCATCATTAAGGGATCAAGTTTTGTGAACTGTAAAGCTCTTAGCTTTCAAATTGCATGGCTTCTCTCAAATACAGTATTTTATACCTGATTAAAAGCGTGACATTATTGTGCATTTCTTTATTCTGAATAATCCTGCAAAATCAGGGAAATTCCCAATTTTGTGAACAAAACTAAACATAGAAAAGAACATATTTGCTACACACTTAACTGCATGGGTATTCTTATCTCCAGATTTTAATGAGTTTAAAGAAGTTTTAACCAAACAAGGATAGGATAAAATGTGGTCTAGGTTTGCAATTTTTTTTTTCTTTGTGATGTTTTGTTTTCCTTAGAGAACAGTTCAGAAATATTATGTTAGAAGCAAAGTCATGGCTAGAAAGATTTCAGTCAAAAGTCCAGATTTATATAAAGCATAGATTTCTAATGTGGGACTTGTAGCAATATTGCACCTGCCTTTCAATTTAGACATAAACTTGAGTCAGAACTTTGTAACATGACAACAAAGATATGTACTCCTATGTATCTCCATAATCTTTTTCCAGTCTTGGAAGTATTTAACAGTCATGTTGCAATTCCATTCTGGTTCCATTCTGGTAAGGGAAAATATTTACAAAGATTATTGTGAAAACAAAAGTCCAAAATAGAGCCACAGATTCCATGAAGTCCTACACAAAATTTTGCAAAGTTCAGAAAGGTATCTGATTCATACTTAGTTCCACTTAGTTCTTTTGAAAAAGGCCCTGACAGTGATAGCTGATGACCTTATCGGGACTTCCTCTTCTGATGAAACCCTCTCCTCATCATTTCCCTGCTGGAGTTGTGTATCAGTCTGCTGTGAGACTCTGTGTGATTGCATGGAAGTTACTACTCTTTCATCATTTTGAATTCTAATAAGAAACAAAATCATCTGAGTCAGTTATGGCTCATTTTGGGTGTTACAGAGGATGGGAACTGCAAAATTCCGCAGTTTAAAAATATGCATTATCTGACTGGGCTTACCACTGTGAGTGAACAGCAGTAAACAGCAGTGTCTAACGAACTCGTGAGACGTTTCTCTTATGTAAGTTTTATAGACAATGTATTACTGAGAAGAAGTACATTACCCTTACTGACCCTCTTTAGAAGTACTTTCCTCATTACTATAGTACTTATTTTTCTCAACTCTCATTATGAACTCTCATATTTTTCAAGCCCACAGTTGAAGATGTGAATGGTTAATGTCATCTGTATCTGAGACTAACATTTGACAGTCATAAATAACTGTTCAGTGATTATTGGTTAGTATTATTACATTATACCAAGACATTACAGATTTTTCTGTTTACAAGCAACAGTAATTTTCTAGCAGGTAAAAAGTTTCTGAAGAGTGATCAGTATGCAGACTTGCTTTTTTCCAACAATAGGCTGAAGAAGAAAGGATTAAAGGATCTCGGTGCCTTAAATACAACACAGACAGAGCTGAGATTTCTGAGCCTGATTCAGCTGCTAGCATCAAAAACGAAACATATAAAATCACTCTGTGCTTGAAAAGTTTCTGAGCCCCTCCCATCCCGCTTTTTTTTTTATTATTATTTATTTTTTTTAATAATGAAAAATTTTCTGGGGTGATCAATCAGTGACAAACTGGATCCACCCAGAAACTCTAGTTCCCCCTCCCATACACTCTGTCTAGCTATACAGGTAGATTCTTACAGGTATTCAAATTAATTGTAGAAAACTGAGAATGGTTTACTGTGGCTTTTATGTCCTTCATTTATACTTACATTTTTCTTCATTTAATATTGACTTTTTTAAATGATTGGGACCTACAGTGCTCTAACAGGTGAAAAAGCATTTAAACAATATTTTTCTTAGAAATAGATGGGAGATTAAGTTAATCCTCAGTAATATAAAATCTGCATAAAACTAATCAGATTTGCTAAAGTTTTAAAATTACTTGTATATTTCTCTATAAATAAATATGAACTACTCTTATGATTCCTTTTGCAAAGTTTTGTAATGTTTTAATAGTCCATATGGTCCATAAATAAATGTGCTTTATTGTTTATGTCCTGCTTTGTTGCTGCAAACTAATATTTAATATCAATTGATATGTAGTACATGAACCCATAATAAGTTATACACTACTAGGCTGGAAATCTGCCAATTAATAAATGAAATGGACAAGAAGACTCCAAGTTCTGATTTACAGTTCTTAGGGGTTTACATTTTAGCTACTGGAAAAGACATTCATAGGTGTGATGTCCATGTATTCCATAGGTTCATGTATTTCTTAAGAGCTGTGCCATATATCCTCTGAAAGCTCGTAGGACCAAGGGCCCCTGTGTCAGCCACTGACTGGAGATAGCACAAACATAAATCTCATGATTACGGGAAGGTATAATCCTTCTAACTTTCATTAGAGATCCAAAGCAAGCAGGGGTCAGTGAGCAGTAGTCTTCTGGAGGAAGAGAATATTTTCTTAGCAGGACATATCTGGCAGATGTGCTTATCCTGTGTTTCTAAAGTTGACCCCTAATGTGGTCATATGTGACTATATTTTAGATATTCTGCATAGGGAAGAGATTCATATTATTATAGCAAGTGCTGATAGTTCCCATAAATTTTTGAGAGAAACAGATCCTTTGAAAAGGAAAGGGACCACTTTTAGACTGGTGCTCTAGCAGACAGCTGGGGTTGGAAAAGCACTACCACCATGGATTGAGATCCAGGTATCAAGAGATGCCACTCTTTTCAGAACAGATGTGGAGTATGAGAGCATCCAGGAAAGCACCTGAGAGAGCCTTTGGATCACTTTGTGAAATTTACTCAAATTCCTTCAGATTCTGGCAGCTGCAAGATTCTCATCTGAAGAGTATGCCATGTGGACAGGCTACGTGGCTCATAACATTGCTATAGAAGCAATCCTGAAAAGAGATGTAGATTGGTCACAGTTACCAGTTGCTAATCACAGAGCTTTGGGATGTGACTGTGATCTCTCCAGTGCCTGTATAACAGAGAGCATCCATGAAATTTCACCTGCTTTGTTTTGAGGTATATGATATAGAAGTCAATACTTTTATTTTTAAAATTAATAATATATGCTTGTAACCCATTCAAAAGTGGACTGGGAACAAAGAATGAGAGGGACACTGATGTGTGTACTTTATTTACCCTGTGTTTTCTTTTAACAGAGGAAGTTCATAACTAAATTCTTCATTTTCCTGTATCTTGTGTTTACTTTGAGCAATGAGAAGTGAGTGAAGAGATGGAGTACAATTCTGCCAGACCAGGTTTAGAAGCATACTTCCTCTGTATTGCTGTAAAAACCAAAAAATAAAATAAAATAAAATAAAATAAAATAAAATAAAATAAAATAAATCAAGGTTTTAATAATGTTATTGATATATATTTTTATGTTCTTCCATTTTCTTTAAAATACTGTAATTTTATATATTTTCATAAAATCCCATTTTCTTCCTCTCATCAGTCCCTTAACACATTTCTCCTCACCACTGACATACTAAAAGAGCATTTGAAGATGAACAGATTTTTTTTTTTTTTTTTAATATGAACTAATTTAGAACAGGAGTAAAAGAAAACAGTGAAAAATACTTTTTTTTTTTTTTAAATATACATTCCTTTCTTTCTAATAGTTTTCCCAATTTGTCCATTGTGTATGTATAAAAACTCCAAGTAATGTCTGTATAGAACTGTGTTTTCACTTTGACCTTTATTACCACCTCCTCTGTGGATATCTTCTCTGCATTGTGTGTCCCTTCTTACTGGTGGATGAAAAAAAGAATCTCCAGATGCAGTAACACATTTATAAAAATATTTTTCAAAGTGTTTTTCAAGGTTAATAGGTGCAGTAAAAAGATGTTCTCTTTCCTAGCTCAAGTTTGTCCACTCCTGCCCACTCTGAAGATATTTCTATCACTAAAAGGCAAAGATAAAGATTTTCTGTAGAGATATTGTAAATTAAATACTCTGAACTGTGGCATGTACAGATATTCTGCTGGCTGGAAGTGAATGTCTTTGGTATAGAGCTCACATGCCATGCTGAAATTTAAACTAGCAAAAAATATGGTTCAGTATTGGACATATTGCTTATTTTTAAGGGAAACGTTACAATCATTGTCGGGTCATATTTTTCTGTATTTACTCTGTTTTATATCTGATTAAGTAGAATATTTAATATATAGAAGACCTCAGAGGGAAACTAGAGAGACTTTTGCCATTTATTCTAGTAAAGCCTTAATTTCATACAAATTATCAACTGAAAATTAGATAAAGATCTTATACACATAATGGAGACATGTTATTAAAGCTGGCATCCCACCTAGAAACCCCACAAATTCAACAGGACTTGTGAATGATTTTGCCGTTTAACTGGTAGCATTAGACTTAAAGTATGCAGACTTAAATGAAAACCAAATCAAAACAAAGAATATTGAGAAGAAAACTTAGAGAGAGATGTGAGGGAAAATGCATGGGCTTAAGGTAGGGAATGCCATGGTATTTACCTATTACTTCAGGTGGATGTGAATTAGGAGTAGCGTTAGAATCTACTCGCATCCCATGTCTCGGGCCATCTTCACTGTAGCTTTTGCTGCTTAATTCTTTACAGGTCGAATTGAGAGCAAGCTCTTTGACCATGTCAAATTGCTCAGAAACTGTGCAGAATTATATTCTGCGTATTCCATCTAGCATCAGGTCATCCTGGCTTCGGCTCAGACAAGGGTAGTGAGAACACCTGGGGAAGACCTGGCAAGAAGTCAGGACCAGTGTGTGAAACTCTGCACTGGCTGAATTCTCATCAGGTTGTTTAGTCAACAACCTCTTCCTGGGCAGTAGGAACTCAAGGTTAGCACAACTGAGATAAGGAAATAGTTCTGGTAGATTTAAGGGGACCTCATGAACAACAAGTTGAGCAGGTGCCAGGTGTCCACACCTCTTTAGCCACACCTCCATTAGCCTCCCATTGGCAACCTCTCTGTATGGCTCCAGGGTCTCCCTGACCAGCTTGTAGTGCAAGTCCTTTATTAAATCTATCCTGTTTAAATCGTTATGAATCCTGAGTGCCTCTCTCCATCAGTATCTGACGCACTCTTCCCTGCCTTGCCGTCACACCACGGCAATTAAATAGTTTCTAGTCAGCTGGATTATAGGTAGGAGCTCGCTTGTGTATCTTGAAAAGATGTATCTGGGGACTTCTTTAAGATTAAGACAAGAATATTTCTAAGAAGACCTAAGGTCAGTTCTTAGTTCTGATATAGATTCTGTCTACACTGTCTCTGCATTTACTTACTTATCAGGGACAATAAGTTTTTTCTGTTACCCTTTCTTTTGCAGTTTTGAAGAAAACAGTTATGGACAGGGACCTGAAAACTACTTTTTATTCTTATTTTTTTAATATATATATGCATACATATAAATCATTAGTCTGTTTGTATCATAAATACTTCATTTTTATTAGTAAGAATCTTTCATACTAAGTATGATATGACTAAATCATAGAATCATAGAAGCATTAAGGTTGGAAGGGACCTCTAGGGATCATCTAGTCCAAACTCCCCTGCACACGCAGGGTCACCTACAGCATGTGGCTCAGGACTGCGTCCAGGCGGGTTTGGAAGATCTCCAGAGAAGGAGACTCCACAACCTCTCTGGGCAACCTGTTCCAGGGCTCTGTCACCCTCACTGTCAAGAAAGTTTTCCTTAAGTTCCTGTGGAACTTGGATGTTTCAGTTTGTGGCCATTTCTTCTAGTTCTGTCGGTGGCCACCGCTGAGAAGAGGCCAACCCCATCCTCCTCACTGCCTCCCTTGAGGTATTTATAGACACTGATCAGGTCCCCCCTCAGCCTTCTCTTTCTCAAGCTGAACAGGCCCAGCTCTCTCAGCCTTTCCTCATAGGGCAGATATTCCAGGCCCCTGATTAAATAAATATCTAACTGCAGTACAAAATTTTACTCGTTATTTTTGTTTATTATTTATTTTTATTTACTTACTCTTTTATTTCTATACATGTAACAAATACTATGTTGTAAACAAAACAGATTTTTTTAGTAAGCTGATTTTCTTCCTGCAATGCTTTGAAGCTGCTCAGAGGCTTACAATGGCAGAAATTGTTCCTGGAATGATAAAATTAATGGGCAAAGTATAACTGAAAAAGGTCACAGATCTATTACGTGCAGAGAGAAATATCAACATCATTTTTGCTCAAACTTGCAGGAATGTCATGCTATTGACAAAGAAAATGGAGCAGAATGACAGCCCAAATATTTAGTGCATCAAAATTAAAAGCAAAAACAAATCTGAGTTACAGTGAAAAGCAGCAGAACTACATATGGACATTTTAAATTAATGAAGCAACAATACCACAGTCTGGATGATGTATTACTATACATGTTTAAAAATATCTCTGATTTAGGTACTTGAAATTAAAATAACTACATCAACTAATATACCGGAGAAAGTGAGAGAGGGAGAAATCAGTATGTACACACACTTATATGACTAGTAAATAAAATAGTTGCTAATTTGGTTGATACAGTTCTAGTCAAAAGACTTACTACTTTTGCTTAAACATAAAAATCACTAAAGCAAAACGAACTCTAGAGGCAAACTTTTAATGTGCATTTCCATCACTGTTTTATATGTAAAATGCCACGTTATCTACATGTTCCAATGTAATTTTTAATGCCTGGAAACTCATAATGGAAATCTGACACTATTCCCTCTTTTATTCTTCCTTCCTCCTCCATTTCTATTAATAGAACAGCATAGGAAAATAAAGCAAAATAAAAAGTACACCCATTATGGATAAATACAAACTAATCAACAAGAACAGGAAACACATTTGAGATGCATTTTCAAGATATAGTGGAACTAATGTGATATTTCATATTAGTGTTCTGAAGCAACTAAATAGCTTATGAAGTTCAATGTTCTTACCATACTAAGAATGTACTAAGAATACTAAGAATGTGCTTACCGTACTAGAGAAATTAAAATTGAAGAGATGTTAATGTAGAGTTTGCCATAAAACAAATGCTTTTCCCACATTTCTTTTTAAGCCCAGTATCTGAATAGGATTTTTAATGGTCAGGTAGTACGTTTTCACTACTGCAGCTTCCCTAAGGTCAATAACATGCAGCAGTTCAGTTATAGTAATCAGATATGACCTTTACAGTTTTAATATTACTTTTTCTCTAATTTGACAGAGACATAAGAGGAAAAACATTGCACTTGTCTTGTCTTGCTTGAATCAGTTCATTTTTTCTAAAGCAGGCATCATACTTATTAGATGGCATATTTAATAGGTTCATATACGGTTCAATTCACTTTCAGACTAATGGCTGTGGGATTATAATGTTTTAAATGGGATTTACAGCACAAAATTACTATGCATCCTTGTTATGAAGATAGTAATAAACTGAATGTGCAAGTGTATACCCAGTTACTCAGAGCAGAAGGGGGCAATGTGGGTAGGGAGACCTCAAAGGCTGTGAAGGTGAGAAGGGGCCTGAGTGTCACCTGGTGCCTTACTTGTACAGTCTATAAAATACAGGAAAAAAAGGAGAACTGCAGTGCAGACCACTGTTTATTATTTTCCCTGCAAAGACAAAACAATGAGTTTCTTACACAGCCTTGGCTCTTTTTGTACCACCTGTGTTAATGATGTGGGAGATAGCCTGCATCAGTGAACAAACAGCTGCACTGTTAGGAAATTTGTTTTTCTATTATAACTCGAAAAGAGTTTATAAAATCACTGTAACTCTGTTTTATTCAATTAAATAATTGCAGAGACCTGTCTGCTGGCTTTTCTATTCATGGTCATTGTTCAGCCCACCACTGCATGTGTATGAACTTGAATATTTGATATATATTGCATACTGTCATGTAAATTCAAATACAGCAGAGAAACAATCAAGTCATTTAAGGGAAGCCACAGATAAGGCTGAAACAGTTTAATATTTTATTTTATGTATAATTTCATTTCTTATTGATAAATTTTATATTTGATATCTGTTGGTAATTTTATTGTGTCAGTAGTGGTGCTCTTTAGTGTGGAACCATGGTTTTATTCAGGTCATATGATCTGCTCTTATTTCCATCCTGGTCTCATTTCAAAGAGCCAGGAGGATAACCAAAATACGACTTTAGGGTGTGAGGTAAAACCTTTTCTTTTTTCCTATGAGGAGAAGGAAGTGCCTAGAGGATATTTCACATGAGAATATAGACCTAATCAGGAAAACTTAACTATAATCTGAACTGTGCTTAAAATTTTTTCATTAATATTTATTCACTCAATATCAGAAGCAGAATTAGGGCAAAAAATTCAGTCAGAACATGCGACTGGAAAGATAATAGTATTGGTTGACTGTTTGGCAGAAATTTTCATCCTACCTGTCTAGACAAAACTAAGCCCACATGGTTTTGGTCAACATCTGAATATCCTTATATCTATAAAGGAATAATTCCTGCTTCCTTTGCTTCCTTGACATGTCACCCATTCCAGTGACAGTAAAAACTGGACATGATTTGGAGATTTGTTCCAGCTGCTGGCTTCACTTAGGATGAGATCATTCATCATTCAATGAACATGCTTGTTCCTACCACTCTTGCATTGTAGGAGTGTTAGGTGTGGAGAAGAAAATCAATGAACACTCCCCTCTTTCTGTTTCTATCCTATCCTTCTCTAGAAATATGCTCTAGTTTTATGTGGTGTTTATATGTGGACATCTGGTCCTCATGTTTGGTAGTTTTAAGATGTGTCAGGTAATAACCAGATCAATGTTATTTATTTTGCACTGGTATAACACCTCTAATTGGAAGACTTCCAGGCACTTTGAAATACATCCATTATGTCTTTCTGTAATTGGATTTTTCTGCTTGATTTTTTAGGAATCTGAAAATAAAATTCTCCCTAGTCTCTATCTCTCTCCTTGTCCATCCTCTCACACAATGTTAATGCAGACTTTTAATCCATTAAAACACTGTAAAAAATAGTGAAAACATGGGAGTACTAATTTATTCACAGGTTATACATATTTTCTGTGGGTCTTGTCTATCCATTTAGTGCATGACTTCACTGGTGAGACTATATTAATTCTGATTTGGACATGCTTATAGGTGTGAGCCTCCTGCCTGCAGAATTTTAGCATTCCTATCTGCTGCTGCTGAGCTGCTTCTGCTGCATTTTGAACCCTTCAAACTATGATGCAAACCAGAAATCTCAACTCCCCGTCTCTTTGTCCAATTTTTCCCCTGATTACAGTGATGGCAGGGTTCACGATGGCCAACTACTTAGTGTCTGGCTTGTTCCGGTGTACAGATCTCCCAGGATCAGCGCCAGGCTCCTTAGTCTGTAGTCAGTCAGTGAATACACCTTCAAACTAAAATTCCTGGCACTGCCATAAAGACGCGAGTTGAGCTACTGTTAATTTGAAACACTGAGATTTGAAAATATTGTCTATTATTATTGACCAAGATTAGTTATAGTTCAGTTCCTTTTCCTCTCCCAAAAACGGAATATTGTATCTTTTCCTTCCAGATGGGGTTGCAGGCGCAGTAGTATTGGTTACTTGCCCAAAGGCAGGCGGAGCTGGTGGAAGGGCTGGAGATAGAGCCTGAGCTCTACAGCAGTGAGTTTCCGAGCTTAAGGACTCCTCATAGGACACTCAGGAACTCCAGCAGAATTTAGCCAGTGGCAAAAACATTTGCAGATGTGGAAATTACATTTTAATTAGTTTGTATGACTACATAAGGTAGTTTTGTTGCAGTAGTTATCATAATTACTAGCAGCAAAATTGATATAATAATGGCCATATGGGTATATTTCTGTAATTATCATTATTATCTAATCAGCTTCTAAACACTGCCCTGGCTTCTGAACGGTCAGAGATGACTTCTGGGGCCAGATTATTCTATTGTTGTGAAACAAATGAATGGAAACACAGTGAGGATATTCTTCCCTAGACCATTTTGATTAACTACAGACACTGTTCTCATTAGTGCTTTGAGGGATTCATTTTTTTTTTTTTTTAAAGAAATATTGTCCAACTTCTTTCATCACCACTGCTGCTTTCCTACTCAATAAAATAGGAGCAGCTGCTTCTTTCAGAGAGGGGTCAGGCTCTCTGAACTATGCTGCACTGAGCCCAGGGCAATGTGGACTGCAGGTCATTTCTCTAGAATCTGTGTTTTGGGGTGACCTGAGAAATCTGCAGAGCCCTGCAATGCCCCTCGATGAGGACCATGGAGGCTGTAGAGGGAGCTCGATGCACAGTGTCACCTTTCTACATATGTCTGCTGGAGAGGTTTCAAGCCCATGAAATTACCTGACAGCTGCCGATATAGCTGGAATGATCCTTTTAGGCTCTGTTTCACTCTCTACACCTGTCAGCTTCCTCTGCACATGATATGCCTGTAAGACGAAATGCACTGTCTCCCCAGAAACAAAATTAATGCACAGCTTCCTTTGCCTTTGATGTAAAGATGTCACTATTACTACAGAAAGTGCTATTTTCTAAAAGTAGCTTCAAATGCCTGTTAATTTTTTAATAGAGAAGACTTTTTGAAAGAAGAGATGTTTAAAAAAAAAAAAAAAAAAGGAGAAAAAAGTCTTTATTTTCCCCTGCTATTTGCTTATGCTTAAAATCCATTCTTTCTGAGTTCAGCTGAAGTCATTACCCCTTAATGAAATAAATTCTGGGCATTTGAGCAAAAAAATCTTCCTTAATGAAATCTTCATACAGACCTGAATTTTTATTTAGTGAGACCTTTTATTTAGTTGTCCTCAGAATCCTTGCATGGTATGGATTAGTATTAAAAGGGTCCTAATGAAGACAGCATCTGATACTAGCTACTACAATGAGCATGCAAAGAAATCTAGCCTTCTATACTTGCTTTATGCACCCTGATTTTTCTTGTTTTCTAGGATGAGATGCGTCTTCCTTTTCTCACACATCTGTTCAGCATTGAACCTCTGCATTTATCCTGGGTTTGGTTTGTTGCTGTGTATATGCCTACGAAATCAAGCGGAATCACATCTGCACATCTGTTCTTTTTTTTTTTTTTTTTTCTTATTTTTCCTTTTTTCTTGGCTGGGTACTTGCCTCTTAATATGTATACAGGAGTTTCCAACATGGGGAGCCCCCCAAAATGAATAAAAGGGCACTGTCATGTTACAGAAACAAGACAAGACAAAAGAAAACAAACAAACAAACAAACAAAAATATTTGAAAGTATTTACTTATTTTCCTAAGGATTTTTTTTATTACTTTCATATGCAATAGTTCATTTTACCTTCATCCTTATTAATGATGGTCATATCTTTCCCTTATTTATTTCTTTTTCTTTTGTCAAAGCCAAAAAGCTATGTACATTTGTTTGTAGTTTTCTATACATGTTATAAATATTCCTTTGTTTTGAAAACAGAAATGTTATATAGGGGATTTATGAAGAAAGTTATTATTTTATTTTAAGTTTTGCAAAACTGTCTTCTAAATTCAAATTGAAAGTGGAAATTGATCTGCTTAATTGCAAGACAGTATTTGAGACTGATGATACAGCTTCATGTAGTCATCTCATTTCAAAACTAAGAGCCTTACAATGTGTCTGTATCCTCCCTGATACTAGATAGAAACCTGGGGCCTCCAAAAGTGGGGACAGTTTGGGTGGTATTACATCTGATCAAAAACTATGTAAGGATCTGTTACACTATGCCTTATCTGAACCAGTGAAATTTTGCAAATCATAAAAGTCTCCTTAGCATGATAGCTAACCTGAAAGAGAAATGTCGGTTATATGTTTAAGCTCTAATCCTGCAGTTTTACCTATGTATTGTGAACAGTTCTATTTATGTGAGACAATGTCATTTCTGTGAAGACAATGTAGTGTTTATCAGTTCTGCAAATTTTTTTTTTTTCATTTTCAATAGCACTAAGTATTGAATTTCCGTCTATGGAAAATTAATTCCTGTATAGACATTTTCTACATATTCATTTAGAGCTATAAAATTTTGTTCTCTTTAAGATAAATTTCATACTGTGCTGTTGCGACTTTAATCAGGTACAGGCAGAACTACTGTTATGTTTAATCAAATAACTAATAATTATGAAATTAATATGGAGTAAGCACAGTCTCATTAAGTGTCACTGTCCTCTGTTGTTAAAGATCATAGTATTTTCAGAGTTCCAACCCTTTCCGTATCAGACAAAAGACATGAATAAATCCTTAATTACTGTGTATGGATCTTGAATTAAAAAGACACACCAGAACATTCAGGCCACTATTAAAGCTGATAGAGAGCTGATAGACAGAAGACCCTTACCATTAAGTATTTACTGTGTATATACTGCAATAAATTATATTTTAAGTCTATATTTTGGTACACAATAACAAGCAGTGAATTGTGCTAAATATAGGCAATTAAATTATCTTTTTCTTTTCTTTTTTCTTTTTTTTTTCTGCAAGAGGACCATTTTAGTTGAATAAATACCAAGTACAGATAACGACAGTGAGTCAGAAATCATCCAATTGTGCAATTATCAAATCAGTTTTTATCTTCTATCTACCACAGTATAAATATGATGGACCCTGTAGTCATAGCTATATAAGAATGTATTGGAGAGGATCCATCCAATGCAGTAGCCAGCAAGGACACCTTAAATGCTGTATGACAGCCCAATATGTTAACATTATCTTTTAACACCTTTGAAATGCAAAGCTGGGGGAAAAAAAATGATTCTATAGGTCTTCCTGAAGGATAGATTTATAGACACATACATAAATTAGCTCTTATTCAGTTTTTACTGATATACAGACAAAATAGAAAAAAAAAAGTCAAAATGTAAACTTAATCAATTCTTTCAACAATTTGGGCCTTAACCTCCATTTTTTAGTTATCCACCTACAAATGGTGACATCAAGACTGCATGCCTTCATGAGTCATGTGAAAAAGAGAATTATCTATTATTTTGAGATATGTTAACGACTCTGCTACTAAATTGTATAGGGAACGGTATTATTTTTATTCGATGAAAGACTTAGATGTTGTGTTGTAAATACAGCAAGGAGACATGCACTTAATCAAGAGGATAAAAAAAGACATTGATTAGTTGTGACCCATGCAGAAAACAGCATTCATCCTATGCATTGATTGAGGAAATGGCCTTATGTTAAAATAAAACAACAAGCAACAACAACAAACACCAGTCAGGTACTTAAAGGTTGTATCATAATACCTGTATGAAAAGGGATTTTTTTTAAATAAAATTGTCCTTCCAACTTAGCATTCACTTTTATGATTTTAAAGGAATAAATTGTTCAAGGTTATATTTGTTAAGAAGTCTTGAATTTCTTAATTTCCTACTTAACAGCACCAGAAATATATTTGAGACAGTCCAGAATTTACTTTTTAATATTTTTAATCTTATTGAGGTAACCATTTGCAGGATGTTCCCAAGAATCGAATATCTGCTGTTGCTCCAAATAAATTAGTTGATTTTCTAATCAGTTGATATCTCTGAAATATCTTTTAAATCTAATTGTCAGAGAACTTTTTACTTCTTTCTCCTAGACATTTGTTCCACAAATGTGAATTGAAACTCAAGATACCTCTGTTAAAATATTACTGTAATTGAAGGGAGCATTTATTATGATCTGCTTCTGCATACTCCCCCTCAAAAGCCTGGCATGGAAGGGTGTCTGCAGAGATGAGCAGAAGAAACTATGCAAAAATCCTATTAATCTGCTGCTCTTAAGCAGTGGAATAATGTGGATTCCTGTGTCAGAAGAGGATTATGATATAAACTGGATATAAAAATCAGACTTGTAGTTTTGCCTTTGTTTCTGAAGGACCTGAAGAATCAACTGAAGGCTCCACTGTATCTTATGAAGTCACTTACACTAAAGTACAGAGGAGGAAGGCTAAATAGGATTAAGTTAAATAGTATGAATGGTATAAATAATTAGCCAGGTACACAATAATATTGGTTATATATTATTCAGATTATAGGATTTATGTTAAGGGATCTGCAAGCAAACCAGACAACCTACTCTTGAGATTTTCCAAATATCTACTCCTACATAGACAAGAGAGAAAATTAGTTGCACTAATCTATGTAGTCAGTGAAAAAAAATCAATATTATTAAAACAACTCTTAAAAGAAAGTAAATGCAGGTTTAATTTAAGGAATTACCCAGGGTAATTTTACATGTTAGAGACTTAGGTTTGGCAGGGGTACCTGTTAGAAGAACCTTAGAGAAATGTTAAGATAATGCAGCTCATGTAGGGCAACTGGCTTGGAAGAAAGTTATCAGTATTGCAGTAGAGGATGAGAAAAAGAAAATCTTTCTCTGTGGCTTGCAGTTGCTGATCCCAGGCCAAGAGGTCAGTCAAATGAACAGGAGAAGTCTGGAAGAATAGCAGGAAATGAATAGATTACATGTTTCTGTTTTAAGAGTGTCTGAAATAAGATTCCATGAGTGCTTTCTCAAACAAAATTTCACCCTAGCCAGGCTTTCATTATATCACAAGAGACCTGGCTTAAAACAGTTCTCCCACAGTGTAGTTCTGAGGATATTAAAGGAATATAGAAGCAGAACAGCCAACTTAATTTATAGACTGGGAATTAATATATCTAACATTTCCATCTGCACCGTATTGATATGCTGAATTTATTACATTTTTCTATCCTCTATTCAGCTGCTTCACTGCCAAATTAAACTGCAAGAACACTAATTCTTGTAGCACAGGACTGTGACTTCAATTATAATACTAAAGAAGAGACAGAACTAATAAAAGATGTTCTCACTTCATCTAAGTTTAGACACAGATAAGAAAAGTCAGTGTTTTTAGTATTTCATAGATTTCAGGTTTAGCTGTACTCTCATGCCATCAAGAACTTTTCTCTTTCTTTTAGTCTTCAATGAATATTTGAATTTAACATACTGATGTCACTTCCCCTCACAGTGACACATCAGATAATGTCTGTTGCTGTAACAACCTGACTTCTGAAGAAATGCTTACATAAAAGACATTGTCTGGAAATCTTGGCTAAGAAGATCATTTTATATGGTTTATTTTTAAGTGCGCATTTATGGAAAAAAAATCATTGCTTTTAGGTACAAAGTAGGAAAAGACAAACAGCTTTTGATGTGAGTGGTAGAGATAACATATGAAAAACAGCTTACTAAAACTCTTAAATGAATTTCTATTTATTTAAATGGGAATAATTCATCAAACTTGTTTCAGATTTTTGCTTGAAGCCTTATTTATTGATCTGCTTTTGTAGGCCCCTAAATGCTCTTAAAATTTGTTTTAAAGTTTTGATGGATGCTTTTATTCACAAATGACATTTCAGAACTGCTGAGAGTCTGCAGTTCCCTTCAGCTACAGCAGTAGTCATGAGCTTTGCAAAGTAGAACATTTGTATCCTGATTCAGCATTCATTATTCTTAAGTATATATATATTCTTAACATTATGATTATAGAATTTTGCTAGGATTGTTTTTTTCCTTGTAGCCATTGCCAACACAACTAATCTCATTAATCATTATATGCAGTCAAGTAAAGCTATATAATTGTAAAGAGTCTGTGGTAATACTCATCCTTTTTCTATGTCTTTTGTTCAAAGGAAACACATAAAAACTGAAAATAAATACCTCAAAGCTATTCAAAGCCTTCTGAAGCTCTTTGGGCTGAGTGTTAAAGTGAAAAAGAGATACAGGCAGAACTAACTGTTACGTACCTTCCAAAAACATGACAAATAGAACATTAAAAAAAAAAAAAAAAAAAAAAAGACGAGTTCTTCTATTCATAGAAGGAAGGAATAGAATGCATAGAAGTGTTTAGCATCATAGTATACTGTTGACAATAGCCAGTTTCTTAAAGGACAAACTGGTTAATCCACTGGTAGACTGCACCATGATGACAGATGTGTAGAGTGATTAACATCCTGAAACCTCCTCCTGGCTTATTTATGTGCCTACATTTGGTTGTTGTTACACATGACCAGTTCACATTTTTCAAGCACAATTACTGTTGATGATTCATATCTTTCATATAATAGCCTAATTAGACTACTCTTCCAGAGAGATCTTGGTTCAAATCCCCTTTAAGGCTCATAAAGCTCAAGCCTACCTCACAGAATAGAGCTATAACCTCTGTGCAGACAGAGCTGAATGTCTCACCTTCCTTGTGTAAGCTTTCCACAGAGACAGTGGTAGTTCTAAAGAAAAGACTTTCAGATTTTTTTTCGAGAGAAAATGCAGTTACCTGTGCAATTTATGAGTTGTACATTCCTAAACCCTGTTAAGAGTTGGGGTATAAACCTGATAAGAGTTCACATGTGCCTGTTTTCCAGTAGGTCTTATGCTAATGAAACATTTATGCATTTCTGAAAGAAAATTTAAGCTTTCAAAACACCTTGGTCCTCTAAAAAAATGGCTATGAATCAATTTGCCTGGCTCCAGATCATACATCATGAGATGTTATTAAAGGATTATTTGCTTAAATGTGAACTGCAGTGTCTCCTGTTTCTTACAAATAACCACTACAAAACTATGTGCGCTTTTGCATTCATCCAATATGTAAACCACATTGCCTTCTGTCATGACTTACATGGAGAACACTTGAAATCTGAAGTATCTAAAATTTTAGGGAGTGCTGGTATAGTCAGTCTCAGTATTTCTAAATTATATTGAGTCAACAGTAACTGTTTCTGCAAAAAGATCTGCAATGTTTACCTGGAATGTGTTTATCCATCTTAGTAAAACCTCTACGTTCTGGGTGGATGCCTCAGGTAACTGATGAGAGCAATGCTATATTTCCAGTGTAAGAAAAAAGTAGAATTTATTTCTCTGCAGTTCAAGCATCTTCACTGTGTATGCCAGCTGATGTAGTGATCTAATGAATTTCTTTTCACCAGTAAAAACAAGAGTCCAGAATCAACTTATGGCATGAATGAAATTGTGATCTCATTTTCTAAAAGTCATTTACTCATATATCCAGCTATTATCTAGTTTGTTACATACAGAAATCTACATTATGTAAAACACAATGAAAAGGCTACCAGATTTTCTAGATCAGAAAATATAGTAGCAGAAGAAATGTGTAAAGGAGCTTGGGTACAACTTCCCATATTTATGCAGGGATTATGAAAACACATTAAAAGTATTTAAATGTTGAAACATTTATCAAATTTTACAGTTACATCAAAAGACTTGCATTGCCAAATTTTAATGTAAAATAACTAGCTGAAGTTATGTAGATGTAAAACTTCACATAGAAGGCTCTTTTGAATTATAAAGAACCTTTGCTTCACAGAGCATTTCACTGTGACACAACCAAATAAATATAGTAAGTTTGAGAACTTTTAAAATATGGATTTCTATCAGCAGTTTTCACAGAGGCAAAGCATCCAGATGGCAGTGGAAAAACACAATGATGTATCAAGGCTTTAAAATGCAATATTCATCACATTATCAGATATAGCGTGTTTTGCCAGCACCTGGTAATGAACAAATTATTCCTGCAGTAGAGCTATTAAATGGACTAAATAGGAACTGTGGGATATCTGTTAACAAGGTCTTCAGCTGAGGAGAACGTCTGGTTTTCTTTTCTTCCAAGGTTTATAAATCACCTTGCACAAAAACACCAGCATATTAATTTTGAAATAGAATTCTTAAAAAACATTGTTAATACAATTATTTGCTGAAGATAAAAGAGCATTTAATGGAAAAAAAATTATTATCAGAAAGGCTTTTATGAAAATATTTTCAAACACAAAAATGAGAAGTGAATGTCCAATTCTTCCTGGTTTATATGTATGTTCTTTCTATAAATGTCCTTTGGGTGTTTAAAATTTCCTTACTAATATTTCTATTTTCATCTATATAAACACAATATTTCATTATACTATTTTTAACAAAACAAATAGAAAACAGACAATAAAAAGCACTTTATTACAGATATGTAAGGGTTTTTTGCAGTTCTTAACTCTGTTATCAGTGGTATAAAAAAGTTTAAATTCATATTTCAACTTACTGTGATTGTCGTTTTGCTTCAAACAAGCTGGATATTATTTAGACTTCTTATGGAAAGTTATCTAAATTGCCGTGAAAGTTTTCTGTTTACTAAATAGGACCATGAAAAAAACGTTTAACAGAAGATTTGAAATCTGATTGATGAGCTTATTGTAGTTACATAGAAGAGCATTGCAGTGAAGACTACCAGATGTTGTGTCTTTTCTTAGCATCTCAGAATTAGATGTGAATTTCAGGGCTCAGAACTTTATCAAGACATCAGTTTTCCTTTACTGAAAAATAATTGCTGTTTTCTGAGTAATGAGCTATACTACAATCTGTAGGTACAGAATAGACAGCAATCAGAATTCTGATTTACCCAGAGCCTATTTCAAGAGGAGGCCATCAGAGCATGGTGATTGTCCAAAAGAGTAGCTTAGATAGCAAACCAAATCATCCAGTATGTAGACATTAAAAGGCAAGAGAATGTATAGCTTTCTATATAGTGTCAAACAGCTGGACTTTTCTAATAAGGACAAGATGTGAATGTGCTTTGATCCTTTCAGTGCTCTTCCAGCACTCTCAGTGAGGAGAAGACACTCTTGTCATTTTTTTTTGTGGCTGAAGTGTTGCATGCAAACTTAGAACTTGTATCTCATATCTGAAATAGAGTAAGTGTGGCCTGCTAGTAGAAAACAATTGAAGTAACCTGAAATTACATTGTACTCTGACTATTGTATTTTGTCTGTTATTCTGCTTAGAGTTTACAGTAAAAGGAATACTCTATGATGCATAAAAAAAGTGTGCTATTCCATACCTAACCAAATTTTGTTAATCTGAGATTTTCTTGATTTATTTTTAGACTAATTTAATTATTTTTAAAACTGCTTTTTCTTTCCTCATGAATAAGTAATCAGTCTTATTAGTACAAAGTTGATTACTATAATAATTTCATAATAATGTCAGCAATCATGAGGTTTCCTTTTCTCTATTTCAACTAAGCAGAGCTGTAACTGAAATTACTGGAGTAACTCACACACTTAAATTCAAGCATATCTATAAGGATTCCTGGTTTATGACAGCTACATTTATAGGCAATTATTTCCTTTTATACTAGGACAAAGGGAATCAAATTCTAAAAGCTTCTAATTATCTCTACAGACTATTAAAGAAACAGATGCTAAGTCAAGGCACCTCAGCTTCTGAGGTCTAAAACTATATGAAGTGAATGTCACTCTAAATGTTTGGAGTAGAGACTAAACTAAGAAAAAAATAATAAAATTAACAAAATATTAAGAAATAATAATAATCAAGTATTGAAAAGCATATAACTCATATGGAGCTCTGATATATTGCAATTCACTTATTTAATGCAACTTTAGGTTTTCGTCTTGAGTAGGTGTATCGGAAACAGAATATATCTACATACTTTTAAGTACACTGTTATTACGATTATTATATTAGAGACAGAAATTAATTTTTCTCTTTGAGAAGAGAGTAAAACAAGACCATTTAAAGTAGTCGAGGCAATATATTCCCTTTAGAAAAGAGAAAGAAGAGCTACAGTGGGTGTAGACAAAACAAAGAGAAGATGAAATTCCAGCTAGGTGCTTTTGCCTCTCTCCAAGTAGATGCAATAACAAAACAATTAGACATACAATGACCTTTTCTGAGTGGGTAGAGACAGAAATTTTGGCACTGTTGTCAATAAGCTAAGTGATACATCCTATAGAAGTAAAATGGAAACTGCAGCTGCTCATGAAATTTACACAGAATATTAAGTCAAGGTGTAAATTAATAATTTTCAGGCTTAAGAATTCCCTGCTCCTGCCATATTTCAATGTTTCTCAGCTGGAAATTTTCATCTTCCTCTGCCACATCTGGTACTAAATATTGCCATAGTCAGAATATTGACTGTTGGAGCATGCATTTGTTCTGCTGTAGTAATCACTACATGTTTAGGTAGCAGTGGTTGTAACACAGAAGTAAACAATTCAAGAAAATGGCTTAAGAAAAAGACCACTACATTTTTTAACTGAAATGAACTTACTGTAAAGAGACAGTCTAAATAAATGTTTATATGCTCTGTTGCTTCCTAGTCTGCACACTGACTGAGAAGAGAAAGTGGCCTGATTTATTATTTGAATAAAGAGAATAAGGTATGGTAACAAACTATACTACAAGACATTTAATTTGTTTCTGTGAATCATTAAAACCACAATATAGCACCTGGTATTCATTTCAATCAAGACTGAAAACCTCCACCTACCCTCTTTGCCATTATAGTTATACAGTCCAGTGATTCTTAAATTTCAGAAGATCAATCACTGAGGTATTGATTTAAAAGACGTATAAAAATCAAAGTCGAATGAACATATCTGACTTACTCATAATGCATGGTCAGCTTTGGGGAAGAGAAATTGTGAAATAACGCGGTTGTGGAGAAACAGTTGGACTGTGACTTGAATAAAGCACATTATACTGGCAACAAATCAATGACAGAACAGAGCATTCCATTTCTTGCCTTTTTCAATAGACATAGACATAACAGCACTGTAGATGATACAGTCCTACCAACATACCCTTTTCTAAGATGAGCAGGAGAATAAAAATATATGCAAAAGAAAATTATGTTGTTAGGTATGGAGCCACAATAATTACATATCTGCAAAACCAAATTTTATTTGGAATTGTACACTGCTGCCCACATTAGATGAAGATGCATTTCCACAGCAGAAAGACTGTACAAGTAAAATATCTGTTAGAATTAACTACCTACCGATAATAAAAATGACCTGTTTCACAAGAAAGATAAATTTCTGTATTAAGGTCAAAAAAATTACACTGATTTTTATTTATTATATTCCTTCTTGTCTTCTAATTTAAAATTTTGTATGAAAGTAAGTTTTTGGCAAGATTTTATGCAGAAAATAAGAAACAAGCTGAAAACGAGTCAATAAAGCCTTAACATAACGGCTTAGAACACATGATCTTTTCCAGTTCTAAAGACACCTTCATCCATTCCGACTCCATAAGTGTAGCAAAATAAGAAAAAAAGAAGTGTGTATGTCCTAACAAAAAGAAGAAAGCGAAAAGCCTTAAGTCCCATTAAAGTTTATGACACAACATAAGCAACTGCATATAGAGTAACTTAAAATGTAGAGAAGGAAAAAGCTTCTAAAAGGTCTAAAACATCTTCTATTTAGTAATATAATTCACACAAACTGTGCAATACATAGCCATAATCTGAATGGAGACACAAGCTGGTGACAAAAACAAAAACAACAACAAATACTAGAAAGAGCAAATACAAAATAAAATAAATTAATATCCAGAGTGACAAATTCAAACACAAAAATATTAGGAAATAAAATACTTAACTTCCACCCCCTCCACTAGAAATGGTCTTCTGTATTTTATTCTGCTTACATTTAATGAAGAAAGAGGTATAGGGAATCCTGCAAGTCTAATATCACCTGATATCAACTGACATTTGATATTCCTGTGCATTCACAGCAGATTTCTCATCACTATTACAGTTCCTTGCTACTGTCAATTCACAGTGGTTGTGCAAATTTCATAAAAGTCTCAGATTGTCTGGGAACAGCTCCCCTTACAACATGCTCCTGGATAAGCTTTAGAGTGGCTACATGCTAAGTACAGAATGAAGCCTGTTTTAGCTGGAGTTTGCAACAAAATAAATAAATAAATAATAAAGTAGCCTAAGGCAGCACATATGCTTGAAGTTTAGCAAAATTGTAAGCAACTGAAAACATGGTTTTATAATAGAAAAGTGTCAGACGAATATAACTGTACATATCAAGACCAGGTTACCTTCAAGAGTAAGAACATAAATAAAAGCTGTTACTTCATTTTCCATCTAGAAACCATTCTGTACAGAATGCAGATTATATAACACTGTGTTTTTTGTTTTTTATTTTTTTCCACAGGAAATTCTTTGTAATAATCTGAGTGACATAGTGTATGCTATTAAATTTGACAGTATTGTCAATGAATAAAGTCTACACTTGCTCACAATGTCATACTGAATCTGAAACAGGCCTAGCAGCTTGGATCTGAAAAGTGGGGGGGAACACACCAATGAGGTGTTAAATGTACTCTGGTAGCATGTGGGAAAATGCACATTCTCATAATCAGGAATTCTCTGAGGCTACAATTTCTTCCATAAATCTTGGCCTATTTATTGTTCTGGGACAACCTGCTAACCTGGAAAGAACTCTAGACCTGTGAAATGTGTAAACTTCAGGTCATCACAGAAACTGAGGAAAAAATTAATGGTTGGCCCTGCAGAGAACCAACAAAGTTTAGATAACCTCTGGTGCTCTAGCGTAAGTGCTTTGGTCACAGCACTTATACTGTGAGAGAGACATTGGATTATTTTAAAATAGACATGCTTTTTAATAAAAAATATAAAAGAAATATAGAATGATTGAAATTGGAAGGGACCTCTGGAGATCATGTAGTTCAACCTCCTGTTGCACACCCACACTGCCCAGGATTGCATACAGATGGCTTTAGAATATCTCCAAGGATGGAGACTCCACACCCTCTCTGGGCAACTTGTGTCAGTGCTCAGTTCTCACAGTAAAGTTTTGCCTCGTGTTCAGACAGAAGTGCTTGTGTTTCAGTTCCTTGTTGCTGGACACCACTGAGAATTGTCCTCACCCCATCCTCTTGACATCCTCCCTTCAGATACATTGATAAGATCCTCCTCCCTCAGCCTTCTCCCCTCCTGTCTGAACAGTCCCAGCTCTCTGAGCCTTTCCTCACATAAGAGATACTGGAGTCCCGTCATCATTTAGTAGCCCTCTACTAGACTACTCACTTCAGGAGATCTATGCCCCTATTGTACGGGGGGCCCAGAAGTGCGCACAGTCCTCCAGGTATGGCCTCATCAGGGCTGACGGGGAAGGTCACCTCTACCATCTCTACCATGAATATTGGAGATTATATAATAATATTCTGATAGTAGTTCCTGAAACTATCATTTTTACATTACTCTACAAGGTAACTTCTATGTTTTTTTTTTTCTTTTCTTTTTTTTTTTTTTTTTTTCCCCTTTGCATAAGCAATTCTTATTATGCATATACCTTACACCCACTTTTTTCCCCTATTGACATGTATTTTGCAAACATTGTCACATATAATGATTGCACTCTATTCAGTGGTTATGTCTACATGAAGCATAATTAAAAATTAAGACGTGCTGCCCTGTTTTTAATTTATTTCCTACATCTAGAAAAACATACCCACCTTCAAGTGTATGTCTTCATTTTAGTAATGTTAATTTATCAAATGCATAGATAGATAATCTTGCACCCAAATGGCTTGATTCAAAGAGGTCTCAGTTTTCCCATTTATCTATTATCTTGTATCTTAAGCTATGCTCTATTTTGTAGCTGATTGTACTTACTTTCGCAGCGTGAATGTCTATCTGGCATTATGGACAACACAGAAAAAGAATAAATAAATGCTTTCAGCAGGTGCTTCTAGAGCAGGAGTTTTGCTAATGCTTTCCCCATTCTCACTGCTGGCAGGAAAAGCAGCAAAGCCGAGTAGGAAAAGGAATTCTGAGAATAGAACTGAAGTCATTACGACTTATACTTCTCACACTCGTAAATGAAAAATGGATTGACTATATTGGAATTCAATGCAGTACCTAAATAGCATATAACTACTTTGAATTTCAAGGATATCTCTGTTGGTGATGGCATGAAGGTTCAGACATTTATCACATGGACAGGAAGACTTAATCCTTGGAAGAAAGAAAAAGCTTTCAGGAGTTCATAATTTGTAAGTAGGGTCTCTAACCAATGTGTGAATGAGAGAGAAGCAGGAAAAAAAACAGAGAGAGAGAAATGTAATTGTGAGGCAGAGGTAGACTGAATGAAAACCAAGAAGATTGCGAAAATGAAGTAGGTTTAAGAAAGAGAAAAAGAGAAAGCCACTGGCTGGTGAGATAGATATGGTCAGATAAGAAGGGCCTTGTATCATAACTCTTAACATCATAGTGGCTAACTCTTAAACTCCGGTTTTCCACAGCTGTATCTGTCCAAAGAAAGATAACAGTTAAGAATAGATGTGCAAAAGTCAGCCTACAATTTGGAGAAGCAATCAGAAAAGTCAAGAAAACAATATCTCTTAAAATGTCAACCCATCTTGGATTTGCCACATTGCATTTTTTCCAAAAGATACGCGGATAAATCCTTTTGCTTCAAAAGCTAAGATGGATATTATTTCTATCCAAAATCTGCTAAACAGGATTTTCTTATCTGAGACCTCAGCAGAGAGAACATTCTCTCCCCTCTCAGCTTTCTGAATTTTCTGCTCATACGATGTTGATCACAATGGAGACTCCCACGGTGGTGAAGACTAGAAGTTTGTGACATCTGGCAATAGAAGAGAGGCTCCTTCCCTGTCTGCTTATGTTCATTGGTGGAACAGGAACAGTGCCCTATGATTAAGAGAAACAAACTCCATCAAGAACACATCAAGGCCAGCTAGACCTGGATCAAGAGACCTGGACTAAGAGACCTGGACCATTAGCACTAAGAGAAAGCAGTGCATATTAGGGGTTGGAGACACCTGCAGGAGGAATGGAGACATATCTACTCACCTGACTCAACAATGCTGCTTACTGGGACTCAGCTCCTAGAAGATGTCGAGGGAGTTCTGACCCTCAACCACATGTGCTCATCCAGATGAGCACAAAAGATGCTACTCTGAATATATCACTAATGACTACAGGGACCTGGGAGCTGGAGTGAAGGGCATGGAGCACCTATCTCCTGTAAGTCCACACCCATCTGGCACTGCAGACAACACTTTGGTTTTTATGACCATGAGACTTTCTCTTAGGATTTGGGAGTACTGGAAAGAGACAGGATTAACTGGAGAAATAACACTTGCACCAACATACTTGTTAGCCTAATGAGGAGGTCTTAAAACTAGATTTGTTGTTAGATGTGACTTTATTGTGTTTACAGAGATGTGGTGGAATAGATCGCATGATGGCAGGGCCACAGTGGTTAGAAATGGGCATAGCCCTGGCTGGGGAGGCCTCTCTTCTGCAAGTCATGTTACAGTGCTTGGCTCCTGGATCCCTGTCCTTTAGGAAGCAGCATGTGTCTTTGCAGTTCCCTGACAGAAAGCAGACATCAGAATGGACAAGAGAGAAAGATAACCAGTTAAAAAGGAAGAAAGATGCAAAAGAGAGATGCATGAGAATGGACACAATGAGTAATGAGAAGATACAGGCATAGAGAGGGAATAGGAAAAGAGAGTAAGAGTGAAGAGGAAAGTTTCAGAAAAAAAAAAAAAA
>VZSV01000031.1:6051152-6067490 GCA_013398735.1 Nothocercus julius
TTTTTCACAACTCACTACTAAATCTGAATTTTCGTATTGTAAGGCAGTTTTAGGAAAAAGAAATATTCAGTCATTTATCAGAATCAAATTAAGTTTTACAGCATACTTTAAGCAATTTTATGCACTTTTAGTTATATTTTTTGTTGGTTGGTTTGGTAACTTCTGGAAGTTTTTTTTTTCATTTGGAAGGTGTGGAGAAATGAAAGCATGAGCATTTGGCTAGGCAAAACCTTAGAAAACTTTAATCCCTTATGTCACATGATTATTTGAGGCTTTCTAAATTTGACAGACGAAATGATCTGCAGATCCTACCCCCAAGTCCTTAGTAAGATTTCCTCTGCAAGAGGTGTCCTTCCTGCTGTGGACCACTATGGTACAAACGGCCTTATCTAACAGCAGAGGAGAGTGTCTTACAATTTCTCACGTCTGTCCCTTTTCTGACACCAATCAGCATGGAAGAATAAAGAACAGAAGTAAACTGCTGTTGATGGGTCTTGCATTTTGGGTTGTTATATTCATGTTATGCAATAATAGTGATGTGTTGGACAGTAATAAATGGATGATAAATCAAAGATTCTAGAGCATAACATTCCTACCTTCAGACAGTTCTGTGTAAAGGAGATACTAAGGTCAACCTTCATCCTTATATTTTGTATTAGGTCTTCAACACAGTAGCTCCAGAACAAAGTCCTTAAAGTACATAATTTTCCTGCATAAAAAACAAAGTTATAACTCTAAATTGCATGTCATCGAAAATAGCAACAAAACAGCTCTTGTGCTCTGTGGATTAACAGATTTTAATCTGTTACCAAAGATGGATTATTTAAATCCCTTCTTCAAATTTGTCTTTTTTTAAATGCCTTATTGGCATGCTGATTTCTCTTCCATAATTTCCTATTGTTGTAGTTTGATAAAAACAATTGTAGATCAAAGTAGATCTTCTGTTTATGCACTTTCTATCCCAAGAAAAAAGAATTTGAAAAGCCATGCATTGAACTTCAGTTAACTCATTATATTTTGTTTGTTTTCTTTTTCCCAAAAGCCTCAAAAGAGTTGACATAAAAATAAAGTTGGTTTATATAGATACATAAATATACTAGCATGAAACTACTGCAGTCTAGCTTAAATATTCAAAAATCAGACTAAGAAGAATAGAAATGTGAAGGTTTCTCCTTTCTATTTGTTGAATATTAAAATTTTCTTAAAAAAAAAAAAAACCTACTTCCACCCTATTAAGATACCAAAAGTTTCACTGAATTAGACATGAGAAATTATTCGTATGAAATATAGAAGTTTTCTCAAGTCTGTGCTTATAACAGTAGCATAACAGATAATATAAAATCTTCAAGAAACCAATACAGTTTATTGTTGCAAGCCTTAAGTTACTCTATATATATGAGTTCCAGACATACATAACTAAAGCTATGTTATTTTCAGGAACAATCTAAGGAGACTATTAAGAGCAAAATTAGTGATGCTACAGAGAACAGCAATCAGAATTATGTCCAATGACTCAACCTGACTACAGCTCCCCAGTGCCCTCACAGCTCCTACACAAATTATTTAGCTGAGGAGAGCACATAGCAGCACATCTTAAAACCATATTTAAAAAGTAATTATCGTATTATTTCACATGCAGGTTTTGAAAATCAACTTTACAACACCTTCTTAAAGAATAAAAGCCAGCTATTCTTGTTTTTATCTAATTTTCAAAATATGATTTTCAGCATAGTTCTGAAGAAAAATAAGACTTATGAATTTTTGGTACCCATTGTACCTCCACTCACACACACAAAAAAAAAAAAAAAAAAAAAAGACAGAAGGCTGTACTTAGTAGTAGATTACACAGTGGAGCGTTAAGTACCTGAGGGTGTATAGGCACAGCAACCTGTGAGATGAACACTGAACCAGGTAATGACACTATTGCTGCACCCTATTCCTTTTCATCAGCTATCTCAGGGAATAGGGATCGTTTCCCCAAATGGATCAAAAGGCAATATAGGTGCAAAACACTTTCTCCTTGGTTTGTGTAACTAAGCTAAACTCAAAGCAATCATTCTCAGCCTGAAGGTGACTGCTTCTACTGCAGAAGGATGTGTGTGCCCAAAAGCATGTCTGTTTTCTTTCTCTTCCCAACTATACAGTTCACTTTAAAAAAGGCACTACTCTAGCTTTACCAAAAAAAATTTTAATATTTTATCCAGTACTTTGCTTAAAGCAAAATTCATATATGGTGCTATGAACAGAAGTCAGAATTCCTTTCTTCTGGATGAAAAGCTCTCTGGGCAGGCTAGATCTTCTCACTATTTGCCTGCTTCTCTTTATTTCTGACTTCATTAGTTTTGCACTTCCAGCTGCACGATTATAACAAGAGAAATAGTGATTGTGTATAGGCAGATTGGCCTGTGGTTTTATGGTTAGGGTATTCTTCTAGAAAGGAGGAAAATAGTTTGAATTCCTTTAAGTTAAAAATAAATAAAATTAAAAATGCTTTTGCTTCCATGCAGTTATGCAAGAACAGGACAGATCACCCACTCCTGTGTTTCTGAATGAAATCAGCTGTTAATAGGACTGCTTGTGTGGAACATACATCTTCAACATTCCTGGTTACTCAAGTACCTGTGGGGTTTTACGGCAGGCACCTTGGCTTAAATGTCTTTTGCCCACAGACTCTTTCTAAAATGACTCTTACAACCACTTCTGAGGCCATGCAGGGACCCAAAATGGGTAAGTTACCTGGAATAAACCTCTGGGGGTGGGACAGTCCTTGGGGCCTTATTCTACTGATTAAACTCTAAACCAGTTTAGTTTATCACATACAGAGCTGTTGGCAATACTGAGAGCATGTTGCAGGTGTAGGAACGGACAGGCAGGACATGCAGGAGAATTTAAGCAAACCTGGCTACTGAAAGAAAAAAATAACCAAGCATGCTCTCGGTCTCAGCTTTTACAGTACTTATATATTTTCAGCCTTTACCAAACCTCTTATTTCTCCAAATGTAGAAGAACTGCTATGTTTTACTATATTTGAGACTGATGTGATTAACTCAAAATTATATAGAGAGTTTTTTGCCAAAAGAAAAATACAATGTATTTTATGAGTATATATGTTGATGAGAATGTGAAATAAATGGACTAATTTGCAGTCAACAGGATTGTGTTCCTAAAGGAAATCAATAGTTTTCAATTTGAAAGAGTAAACAAACTTGTTCTTGCACTTCTGTGTATAAATCTGAGGGGACACGATAAATTAATTTACTGTGGAGTTTATTACATTATCAAATTAAAAGCGTGTATTTCTTTCACTGTGCTAAATGGTTTTACCCTGTATTTCCAAGAGCTATCATGACAGCTTTGAAACAGCATTTTGTTGGTCACTAACTTTTAACTAAACTATCAACTCTCTGCAGACAGCTTATGAACTATCTACAAATTACATTTTATGATGAGACACAGCGATATATGTTTTCACACTAAAACTGTTATTATTTCTCCAGGGAATTTGTTGCCCATCAGGCAACCCTACCAGAATAGGGTGGAACAGTCTTCAGTGTCCTCAGGATGGAGAAGACTACATTCCCTAAAGTTTACTCCATGATATTTGTTTTATGGCACTAGAGTATCACTAAAAATAAACTCATGTGACTCCTGAAAAGAAAATATCCTGCCTGTGTTCATGAGAAGTAGCAAGGAAAAAAAAACACCAAAAAAAAAAAAAAAATTAATCATATGGCTAAAATAACTTACTTATTTTTAAGAAAGTAATGACAATTATCCAAAATAAAATTCTTCAAATTGTCAAATGGTTTTCAGTACAAAAATCAGATTTTTTTTTTGTGTTAAAATATATGTAGAGAGATGTAGAACATAGATTTTATGTAAAATAGATGGAAAAGGCAGCTTCATCAAATTTGTTTATGTTGAGAAAAAAGTAAAAAAAGATCTTATTTCTGTATTTTTGTTCCATTTGCATTTATTTGCAAACAGGAGTTTTGGATGGATTGGATTGGATTTCTAAATATCCCAATTTTTTAAGTAATATTTCTTTTGTCCTTTGTGACTTTTGCTGAGATTTGGATCTACATCTATTAATATCTACGCAAAATACCACTTAGCTCATTCTATAATGCCATTCATATTGATTTTTAATCTTAGAGACCAAACAAATACTTCTATGATGTAAAATTATTTATTTAGAGGATACTTTGAGGTGAGTATTTACAAGTTGCAGAGTTGCAAAATGTTTACTAATGTTTCATCTTTTAGTGTAATCCAAAACACTTTAGCAGTTTAAAAACCTTAAATAGTTCTCACTGAAGTATAGTATTGCACTCAGAACAACAGTAGCTTATGGCTATATGGCACTTGTTGCAGGGCACATAAAATTCCTAATTAAAAAAAATAGGGAAAGCAATACAAATTTCAGTGAGCTTATGATACTTAACAATAGTTAGAGTACTTAACAATAGTTCTAGTGGAAAAAAAAGAAATGTTTCTTGGGCTTCATTTTCACCTTTTCATATACTTGTGACATGACTCAAAGCTCCCTTTTTATTTTCTTATTTTCCCTAGTCCCTAGTGTGCAGCTGGAAATGAAAATGAAGCTATCATAAGTAAAGTTTCACTTGAAAATAATTCATTTATAGATGTACAGCACATGTAGTGCTTTTGTGCTTCAAGATTCTGAACTTTATGCACCTTGCTACTTATTGATTGAGATTGTCACAGCCTTTATGGATGAGCCTTAATAAAGAAGCCTGCTCAGTAAAAATCTGTCCATTGCCTGTGTTGCAAACAGGTAATAGTAGTTAATTTATCATTAGATATTCATGAAGCAACAGAATTCATTCTGCCAAACTAATTTCTTCAATCAAATGAGAGCAATACACACAAAAGGCGTATTATAGATAGCTTAACAGCTGCTGCTCCATGTATATTATTCCATTGAGATTTTTTAGTGAGAAACAGAAGTGTCATTTTTACTTTGTTAAAACTATATAAACTGCTGGGCAGCAACAAAATAAAACAAGCATTATGCAGCTTTCTGCATGCTGAATGCAGGAAAGAGAAATATATTATATCAAATCTAACTTAAATGCCTATGCATTTAAATGCCTATGCATTAAATGCCTATGTACAGTCTTAGCCTATGCCTATACTGCCTATACGCCTGCTCCTGAATAATTGTGCATCTCTCAAGACACTTAGGTGAATAGACTTTCTAGTAAGAATTCATTTTTTACTTAAAAGAGAATAATCAGTATATTCTGTATAGTGAAATAAATAAACCATCAAAGATATTCTTTTCCTTAAATGTTACTTATTTTGTTTTCAAAAAGAAATAATTGTTCATATTTTATTTATTTATTCTTAATAAAAGTAACCTGATTCAGATCTCAGGTATATTCCTATTAGTAGGATATAATTCCATTAGATTTAAGATATGCACTCTTAAATGTTTCAGTGAGCATAGAATAAGATCCTGTACAACTGTCCCTTCATATTTTACTTGAACTATTATCAAGACATATAATTTTTATTAATTAAAAAAAAATCTCAAGAATAATAAGCTTATGCTGGAAAAAATAAGCTTGGGTAGAATAAAGGTAATAGCACTCTGAATCTGGCAGTGAATGTGTTAGTGGTCACCACTGAAAATCTAGATGCATGAAGCTGCTAGAACTGTATGATACTGCTGTTACAAGATGCAGTAAGATCTGACAAGAGGTTTAGGTGTACATTTGTTTGGTTATGGATAGACATATGGCAGAGAGAAGGAGGTCAGGTTTAAAGGTCATGAAGGTGGTGAAAGAGAAAACATATTGCATAACATATTCACTGAATTCCACAGCAAAAGGACTTTTGAGCTACTGGTTGAAACTAATAGGAGGTTAGAAAAAGATAAAACACATTTTTCTTGTAATAAAAGGTAGTGAATTACATTGAATTACAGTTTGTTGTCACTGAAGGTTATAAAGACAGATAATATCACCCAATTCAAAAAAAAAAAAAATTAGGTAAATCCATCCTGAAGCATGTTCTGAAGGCAGAATGTACTGCTTATGTACTGCTGAGGAAGCAGGTGGAATATGAGAGGAATGGAGTGTGAAAAGTGGCCAGGCTTCTGTGTTCATCCTTAATATTATATCTTTGTCACTGTTTGAGACAATTAATAGTCCAACAAAGTAGGGTAATTTTATGTCCTTTAGGAGCAAAAGGTTAAGGAAAGAAAAAAACCCGAAGATTTATAGTATGGCCTAGTGGAGTGCGAACACTTCTCTACTGCAAATTGGTTGCAAAGTCAACCCACAGCTTCCAATTAAAGTCTTCTGACAAAAAAACTTGTCACTAATAGTAGTAGCAGACCATAATAAGTCAGTATTTACCACAACAGAATATATGCAATACTAAGATATTTCCTTATTTTGCAATGAGAAACACATTTAGTAATTTTGTAACTACCAGAATTTGTAAAATGTTAGTATATACAGATTTTTTTCCAAGGCACTAATTACATGAAAATGGTATATCAAATGTGTTTACCTTTTCAGTATTTACAGCTAAAGAGATTATTTGTAATTTCCTAAATATATTGAACTATTATTTCATTGCTAGCTGGGGGGAATTTGGTTTCCATTTGTTTTTCCCCTAAACTGTTTGACTTCTCAGTTTCCTCCCACATTTCAAATAAAAGACAATGAACTACCATCAGACCTCACAAATACAATGAACAATATACAGGTTCAAACCAAGGGCTGAAAAATGTTGCCTTTATGCTAACCCTCCTAGAACAGAACATTTCACTTGCATAGGAGCTATAATAGAGATAATAGATCAGCTATGAATTCGCAGTGGTGGCCAAAAAGTTCTGAAACCTGGCCATATAAAATAATTAGTATTAGACACTAAAAAGACAAACAAACAAACAACAACAACAACACAGAGAACATAGTTCTGTCTATAGTTCTTGAATGAGGTCTATAATGTTCTGAAGAGCTGCAGGAATATTACTGCATATTTGCTTAATAATTTTTCAAAATAACTGTCTTTCTTCATCAAAAAGTGCTAATCAAACCCCACATGATGCCTAACTTAGACTTCTGATGCAGCATACTGATATCTTCATGCTAGGGTTCTGTTCTTGTGCCCCTTTAACTTATTTATTTTCTAGCTTGTGGGAAAGAAACAGCTTTTTCAGGAGAAAATAAAATAAAATAAAATAAAATAAAACTGTAAGGCATAATCTTCCATTTTTGGGGGGATTTTTTTTTTTTTCCCCAAGTGAATCATCTTCCAGTTCCCTGTCATTTAACAATTCCTTCTTTTTCCTCATGCTGAAATACTTTAGTCTCTTAACATTTCATGTTATAACAAACAAACAAAATCAAGCAAAAAGGGAACACCTAAGGGTTTGCTATCTCAGATTTATAACCTTTTCCCTGAAGCTGCTGAGACAGCATTTTCAAGAGATTTTTTTAGCAGTATTTTTCTTTATCTCCTTTATCTCCTGCTGTTGTTCTCATCCTGTTATTCTCAAATATAGCTGCATTATATTCTCAAATATAGCTGCATTATATATTCTCAAATATAGCTGTTATTCTCTTATAGCTGCAAACCCCAGCAGTGTTGTTATGCTGTGTTCTCACAGGACACAACTAGCAGTGGCATGAGAATTACCCCACCTCTCTGCTTTGGTTTGTAGTTTCTTGCATATATCACAGGAAAACAAAGATAGGGCACAATATATTAACAGTTATTTAAGTACTTGATAAATATTATTCATAAATTTATGTACATGTAAGCTTAACGAACAGTGTGGTACATTTGCCCCATGATTTGCATGTTCCAATCAGTAGCATCATGAACAGGAACAAGAGGGAGTCTGAGAGCATCCTTTATGAAAAACAGACAGTCCTAGCAGAAAACATATCAAACAATCATTAGTATTCTTGGCCTCCTAATCATCATGACCTACAACACTGGAGAGAGCCACTGAGGGAGGTTGCTTATCTAGGACCTCATTGCTATTCTTCTCAGATGACCACTGAGGAAATCTTTCCCTTTCCTTTTTCCATTCTGTTTCTCCTTTTACTCTTACTTTTCCCCAAAAGTAATTTTCACTACTAGAGGTAATGTATGTCATAAGCCAGGGACCCTTCCAATAAATCTTTATGATGTGAGCCTGTCTCAGCATCCTTTATACAACTCTAGCAGTCAGAAACTCCCTCATGAGTAATTGAGTTATGATGTTAAGAGTGATGTCAGCAATGACTATTCATCTTCCTGATATGGATATAGGACAATGGAATAACCTGACTAGAAAAAGCAGACATATTTACTATTTCCATCCTCACCACAACACAAAGAGGCTGGACTAAGAAACATGACTATATATCCCAAAAGCAACAATGACAAAAAAAAAAAAAAAAAAAAAAAAAAAATGTTTCCAGCAGTTATGCATGTTGTCAGATATGTAGCTAACATATGCAGTAAATATCAACCTAGAAGTTATGAATCCAGGGATATCTCTTTGTTCAGTGAGTGTGTCTTATAATATACAATTGCATAATACGTGGTAACAACCTTGAAAATGTTTTAAACAGCATGAATGCCACCAACTTCATAAGAAGATATTAATCAAGGGGAAGAATAGAATTACTAATCCAGGGAAAGTTAGCAGGAACAGAGACAAATTCAGTCCCTGGAAGCAATCAAAGACAGGGTAAGGGGGAAGAGGGTACTCAAAGAGAATACAAAGATCAGAAGGGATGTAAAAGACTTAAATCATCACAAACTACTTCATACAGATTCTAAAGCTGAATTTCTTTAAGAAAATGAAAAAGGGAGTAAAATAAGGATACAGACAGAGGAAAGAGAATGAGGAGCTGAAGATGTCTCATAAAAAAAAAAAAAAAAGGAGGAAGTGCTATAAAAATCTTCAGAGTAAGGCAGAAGAGAATAGGGAACTTTCTGACAGAGAGAGAGAGAAATAAGTTTGTTGTGCATAGAATTTCATTCCTGGATCTCTATTGTATTCTTTCTTTTGTAATTGTTTTATTAGGTTCAGAATCAAGACCTTGCTATTTCACTTTATCCAAATGAAACTTGTTTTCCCTTCCCTTCTCCTTCCCTTTTCCCTTCCTATTCTCTTTCCTTTTCCTTTTCTTTTTCCCACTTCAAGCTTGACAGTGTTTAGCAACAGCGTACCACTCAGGCATCTTGCAGAAAGAAATTACTCCATTTAAAGTAACTGATTAAATTAGCTGGTATGAGTGCAGCTCAAAAGAAACCAGAAAACCGAAAATATGAAGCAAGGCCAGAAAAGTTAACAAAATACGTTTCACCAAAACTGCCATGAAAATACAAGAAACCCAAGACTTTTTCTTTTACAAAAAGAGTACAGAAGACAGAGCTGGTAGAGACTGTCACAGTTCACTGTCAATAAATGCATTAGTGGTCCAAGTGGCAAAGAGTTTGAATTCACAGTTTGAGTTAGGTCTCTGTGTCTTATTTTTCCTTATGTTTCTGAGCATGTGTATCCCTGCTATAAATGACTCATTGAAATACAATGTTTAAAGAGGATGCATAATCACAACCAGTAAGCACCATTCTTATTATGAAAAATCTATTCTAAATTTAATCTGGGACAGAAGACACTGTCATGGGCACTCTTCATGTAAATCAGATCATGGGTTTTGAGTGGGAAAATGATGGGACCAAGTCTTACTGGTACATATATATATATCAGTTACCAACAACCAATATAATGCAAAGGGCAAGGTAGGGGAAGATAAAATATATCACACGTACACTGGTGGAGAGAAGGAGGTCAAGACTGACCATATGGCTTCTGAAGGGGGCAAAAGAGATGATGAAAGTGGCATTTCCTGCAGACAGCCCAGAATGGATACTGTTTTATGAGATAATTCTAACAAACCAGATTGAATCCTTCAGCACAGACATCTGTGGGAGGAGAAGGGGAAGAACCTTCTCCTCAGAGACAACCGTACAAATGGGAAAATACTGAAACACATCAATCAAAATCTTATATAATAAACTAGATCTTTGTCAAGTGATGGTCTGTGCTTCTGTACAGTTGATAGGAATATAACAATTTACATCAGCTGGATTCCTGACCCACTGCCCATAATTACTACACAGACAACAAGTGCAGTTAGAAAATTGTGTCATTTCTCTGTCACTTACTGCTTCCTCTGTGTTCATGCACATGTTGTCTCTCAGTTTAAACTTAATTTGTTAACTTGGGTATTCTTGAAAAGCTTTTTTTTGTTATATGTTTTGTTATATGTTTCCCAGTGCTGAGTACAATTGGCTCAGATTCATAATTGTGCTTTAAATAGATAATGCTATTCATAATGCTATTTAAATGCTACTCATTGTTTGATAATGAAAAAAATACAAAATTTTAGACATGATAGATTTGTAAAACTGTCCATACTAAGTGTTTTAACATCAACATGAAACTAATAAAAGAAACCTTTTTATATCTGGGCTCACATCTTTCTCTCTTTGCACACTCAGCAACAAGAACATTTTTCAAAAAACATTTTACCAGAAGAGATCAAAATGCTTTCAGGAAGCTGGTAAAGATCACTGCAGAGGTAGTTTTGGTGTAGCATGTTGGAGAAAGGCTGCTGTGATAAAGTATTAAGGGATTAAAGAGGGCTATCATCACAGTAAAAAAGCTAATATGAATGTTAAATTCTTTAAGGAGATAGGAAAGAATTGAAGGAGTAAGAGTGCACACCATATCAAGCAAGATTTCATGATCTAAGTATTGAGAAACTTCCCTGAAAAGTGCCATGTTCTGTAGCAAAAGGAAGTATTAAAATATCCAGCTACATCAAAAGGAAGTGAGATAAGGGATAGATATGAGATTGCCAGTCTGTCTGAAACTTCATGCGTTTCTACTACACAAAGTCAAAGATGACCTGAGATTCCAAGGTACTAGAAAAGTTGCAAAGTATTGTTCCTTGCAGCAAAATACATGTATTAAAATGCTTTTGCTCTTCCCAGTTCAAAGCAGATAAGGAGAAAAAATGGGACTGTATATGTGCTAAGTGAGAAAAGATCTGTCATTATGGAAAGCACTAATAAGCAAAGCTAAAATTAAATGATCTTACCATCACATCAATAAACCCCATAATTTGTAATCTATGATCCATAGCTTTGCTATGGTTAAAGTTACATTTTTGGAGAAAACTTTCTGAGGACCAAAAGCAGTAAAAAGCCCTATCCACCTTTGTTCAGTTCTTCAAGAAAACTTTTGAATTTTCCTGTCATTACATAAAAATAACTCCCACTGAATTATTGAACCTGAATCAAAATGTCTGTAATCGTTACCTGCATCCTGAAGATGGAGCAAAACAGAATAATATGATCATATATCACATGTGTATTGAAACTTGGCAGTTGAAACTTGTTTTTTTTTCTGTTTCCTTATTATTTTTTTTTAATGTCTTCCAAATATCTTACAACAGCTAATGGACAGAGTAGAGATCTCTGCCCTTCTTTTGAGGAGATAATCTAGTAGTAAGCTTGCCCTTTCCCCATCCTATACATTCAAAATACCATTTCAGTATATTTCATTTTCCTTTCATTTTTTTTATGTCTACACTCAGGAACCTGAGTGCACCCTCCCCGCTCCTGCGGGTTGGTTGCCTGGGCAAATGGCCAGACTATGATTATCCTTAAAGTGTTCCTGAAATCTTGCTACTACAATATCTACATTTTTTTCCTTTTTTTTTTTTTTTTTTTTTAATGACTGAGAAAAAAAAAATGTTTCCCATTGAATCCTGTGGCTGGTAAATACAAGGAACTACATATCCTTTATGAATAAGTGATAGTCTTCCCTTTCTATCCAATATTTTTATTTACATGATGTTAACACTCAATGGCTCCAACAAGAATCTTGCACAAAATAAAATGAGAAGTATGGTATTTGGGATCACTCATAACGATATTTGCACCTACATAATTTTGGGTATCTAGAACATGGACCCCCTAACTTTTAAGTAAAGATAAATTGCCTGGTCAAGATTCCTACTTGACCTTCTTGATTGAAGAGAAAACAGTATGGCATCTGGAATCACACAAGAAAAATCTCACTTCCCTCTTTATATATCTTCCTATGTAGTCAGTGGTTTTTGCTTAAACCTTAATATGGAAGAACTGCTTGAAAAGGGGAAATGTAGAGAAAAACTAGGGCCTAACAGAAGTCTTGGCATTCCAGGAGCTTGCTTGGGGTGATACACACTTGCCACTTCCAGGATGGTCTGTTATGCACAGATTCTGCTTCTCCACGATCCCCTTGGCACCACAATCTGCAGTTGCTGCAGAGAGGAGTAACGGAGGATGGAGGGGGGTGAAGTCACCGCCTCCAAACTCTGTTGCGCTTCCTGTGCTGGGCCGCTGATCAGCCACACAGTAGCTGCCCAATGGGAGATATACGATAACATGTCCGGTGCTGAGCCAGCCAGGGTCCCCCGTCTCTGAGGTACAGCCTCTCCTCACTTAGCATGTGCTCTAGATTTTCAATTGACTCTCTTTAAATGAAAGCATTTGAATAAATCATGCTATTCATGAACTTGACTTCTTCTTTGGAAGGCGATCGGACCTACAGTCGACATACTGTTTGTGAATCTGATACTGCCAGAGTCGGACCTATATTTGATCATACTATTTGGGAAATGGATTCACTGTTTGGAAGGCGATAGGACCTACCATCAACAGACTGTTCATGAATCCGGTACTGCCAGAATCAGGCCTATATCTACCACAGTATTTTATATCTCCCGCCACCACTACTTCAAACTGCAACAATCAGCCTTAAGAATAAATGCATTATTTAGCAATTTGTATCAAAATTGTGTGTCTTAACTCATCACTTATTAGAAACTTTTTTTTTTTTTTTTTTTCTCTCTGAATGGAAGTTCTGATGCCTGCAGAGCATATGGCCAGAGAAAGCTGTGAATGAGATTTCTCTCCAGAAGGAGAGACGGAGACAGGATCTCCTCTTCATCATTTTAGTACTGGACTCACTCCAGTAAAATGTACATCTTCTCTTAACTTCCTGTCATAGGGAATTATGAAGGAAAAGTGATCGTTATGAATTTTACTGTCATGTAAGACATGCAGGCAACTCAGATGTAAAATTCTCCCCCGTGCGTGTTTGTTTTGTTGTTGTCATTGTTTTACTTTATTTAATTAGAAAGCTTAAAATTCCTTCTTGCTGGAAGGAATTTGTAATTTGTTACTATAAAATAAATATCACAGTATATAAAACTTCATAATCTGTAACCATCCTGTTTTTTTGACAATAGCCAGAAACTAATTTTTCGATATGAGGTAATCTTGATGAACAGTATTCACTAGTAGTTTAATTCATTTATATTTTGTCATGAGTACCTTCTAAATATACAAAATAAGAAGATCACTAAGGAACTAAAGTTCCCTAGAGCAGTCATTTTCCCTTTCTTATAAACAAGTGTTATATTTTATTGCTTTTGCTGTTTTTTTACATTGGCCCTTACATAATGAGAATGTGGAATATATTTTAGTCATCTAGATAGAAGTTTTCTTTTGCCTTTATCTGTTTAATGAAGTAACAGGAGGAAGACTTTCACCTTTTTCCAGCTTATGACAACAATATCTTAAAATATAGTTTATAAAGATATTGATTTAGAAGACTCAAAATTCTAAAAACTATTGCCAGTAATTTAAGAAAACTTTATGTGAAAATTTTATTGAAGTCTGTAGTTCTTCTGGTCCCATCTTCATCAGTTTATACAGAGCTGTACAGTCACAGAACCACCGGCCAAAAAAAGTCACAAATTCATTTAGTAAAAACCTGCATATTAAAAAAGCCAGCAAATTAGAACAGCCTAGTAGCTGTCCAGAAAATTAGAAGAGTATTGAATCATACTTGAATCTAGAATCTTTTGTTTTTATGTCATATACCAGCGCCTTCTCAAGATAAAGAAAGCATTTAATGCAAGAGTTACTTCCAAATGGCTTCTAGTCACCCCAAGATGATTTCTAGTAAATCCTACAGCATCACGGTTGGATCAGCCTAACTTGATTTTGGTATTTTATAGAAAATTATAAAGTCATTCTAAAGAGGGAACTACATTGTAAACCTTTTGTTGAGGTGACAGAAACTTCAGAACTACAATTATCAGGAAAGCGTAACTTTCTGCTAAAGCTGTCGACTGGTAGACCTTCATTCATCAAGTATAAGAGTTTTAAAATAAGGACTTTTTTTTTCTTGTTTGTTTTAATTTCTATGGGGTTTGTGGACATGAAAGCACCATTTATTTCTTTAATCTATGTCAGCTGACTGTTAAAAGCTTTTACTTCACAGCACATTTTTCATTCTAAGTTATAGCATGCAACATGCAATTAACAATTTTCTTTTGCAATTCTCTTTTGTCTTGACAAATGCATATGTTAATATGATTCACTGTTATATTCTAGGAATAAAAGGGAAATACAGTAAAAAGCTAATGTGATTCACCTTTATATTCTAGAAAACAGAACCATTTCAACTTCACTGTAAAAGGCTGGAAATGGATGGTTAATGAATTCTCAGGTACAACAGTCATTGTAATTTTTCACAGACCTAAAGAAGAGAAAAGATATCACCAAACATACAATAATTCTTGAAAATCTCTTCAATGTTATAAAACCAATTATCTTTACACCACTCTAAACTGGTGAGCCTTGCTGATCATTATATGCCGTAAGTGCCATGGAAACCTCAGTTAGCTTGTGAATCCTTCTGGCAATTAGAACACTCCGATAAGCAAGATTAAAACAATAAGCAAATATCTCTCCAAAAATTGCTTATTTTCCCCCCTACAATTATCTTTTTTTTTTCCCCTTCATGGAGATGATTAACTGTCTTAGTACATGTACAGCAGACAATAGTCATTTAACATCTTCACACCTTAAACTCTAATCAGCTTTGGGTTATCATAACTCCTAAAGTTGTCTGCACAATAGAGAAAATACTTTAAAAATTCAAACTGAAAAACATTTTGCTGTGTAATTACAACAGCTGTAATGAATGAAGACAAATTATAGGAAAAAGGAAAAATAGGATCTCATTCATAACAAGATGGTTCCTAGGGAATATTAGTAATCTAAGAAGAAACAAAAGAATGCACTTGAATTCCTATCCACTGAGCAAAATTATGCATTCTATTTACTCAGTATAGTGTTCTTTGTCTAAAAGATTGCCTCAAATTGATTATACATGATTCGTTTGAAGACTAGTGCCAGAAGACTAGTGCCAAAGTAGAACATTTTATCAAAGCCCCTATTGTCAATTGTAATATAATTTGAAGAAAATATTAAGACAACTACATACAAAAATTTAACATCATTCTTATTGCTGAGAAAGTTAATAAGAATTCATTCAAAAAATCTGTTGCATATCTGTTAAACCTTAGAGTAAAAAGATGAGCTTGCATAATTCCATTTAAAAATGTTATCTTGATTTGGGCTGGCTGGAAAATAAATGCACCTACAAGAGAAACTATTGTAATTAAAAAAAAAAGGGGGATTGAATGAGGTTTAGGATTTTCAAATGGCCTTGGGAAACTGAGGTAAAAAAATATTTTTTAATGTGGCTGAGTAAAATCAATTGTTTCAGGAGGAAGTACTAGTAGAAACAGGATATAAGCCAGTGATTAGAGAGTGAAATAAGGCAGTTTGTATCAGCTGGCAGAATGGGCCAACCATATGGTCCTACAAAAATAATATAGCCCCCAAAATTATTTCTAAATTACACATTTCAAATAAATAAGAACTAAGATTCTGAAGTTCAATACTTTCAGCATGTCCGAGCAAATTTCAAAGAGAAAACTGTTATGACAGCTGGATTTGCATTGTGCAATTCATTCCTGCAGAAGCACAAGGTGACCATCCCGCACAAAAGAGACAAAAACTTGTGTATTTGATTTAACTTTTGCTTTCAAACAAATGCAGACAACTCTGGCACTGATCCACGCATCTCAGTTACAAAATTAAAAATCCTATGAAATAAATGTGCTATTGCTCACTGTCTAGAAAAGAACAAAGAGGAGAAAAATGAAGGAAAGGGATATACTGTACGCTTCAGGCTGTTCTTACAGCACAAGGTCACACATGTGGAAGCCTTTAGCGGATAAAATTCTTGCTAACATGATTTCCTTCCTTGCCTCAAAAAGAACAGTTTCGGTTCTGTATTTCTAACATGCACATAGATAGTTAGCATCAAAAAATAATGAAAAAAGAATATAGATTTGTTTATTAAAAATATTTTTCCTTTATTTG
>VZSV01000031.1:6067904-6084320 GCA_013398735.1 Nothocercus julius
TTACAGAATTTCTTCAATCTAGATCAGCTTTGAAGCAGGTCTAGCAAATACTCTACTAATCCTTAATCACAAGCATTTATAAACAGCAAACAAACTGAGAATAACAACAAACAGAGAGTTGAAAGAATAAAAATCAAGACTAAAAGGAGAATGAGGACACTCCAGACAGAAATCAATTCCATAGATTTGGAATAAGAAGCTTCTTTCAAATACTTTGGTATTCTAATAGTACATTCAAGTCATTCAAAAGGGAGATAAAACAAGGATTTTGTCAAAGGAGGCTTAAAGAATTAAGAGAATTTAATATGTGGGAATTTTCTTTCAGTGGGCAAGGATTAAACTTGAAAGGTAGTGTTATTGATGGAAGAGCAGCAAATGCAAAAGAAAACCGAGCTGCTGAAAGTCAATAGCTGAACAAGTATATCAATAACCTGATGGGTAAAGTGACAGATAAAGCACTGCTGAGAGAAAAAGTGTGCCTGCAGGTACTTCAAGAATTAAAACAGTGAGAGAATTAACTCTCATTATTATGCAATTCTCCAGGTAAACGAAGTCACATCATGCTCACAGGAAACTCATTATCATGTGAAGAGTTCACTCAGAGAGCACAGGCAGGTCCTGCTAAATGAATAATTTCTGTAATCCCGGTACTGCAGGACTTCTGACCCCAGGAACTGTGACAGGGGTATCTAGTGGCACTCTAGTACTACCCAGTAAAGCTAGCTATATTTCACACAGTTTTCACCTTGAAGCCTTGCAGCTGTGAGGCTGTCAGTGACAAGTGTTCCATGGGAAAAAGACTGCATTTACAGCACTGCGAGAAAAAGATAGGTCAAAAACCCAAAGCAGTAAATTTTCAGGCACTTCCCAATCTTTCCTGTCAGAGACAAGTAGCGGGCTCTTATTGCAACTTGACACATTCAGGTAGATCCAAATACTGTTAAAAGATGCCTTATTGTATCAAGTGAGCAATCGAACAGATTGTTCCTTGTAGATAAGTATGTCTGGTAGTCAAGAGAAAGTGAACAGAAAACACTGGCAATAAGCTACTGGAAGAGGAGTATGTATACATATATGTGTGTCTGTATATGCATGTATGTATGTATTTTCCCTCCTACGGAAATCACCCTTATTCAGTGCAATTTAGATAAGCACTGCCAGCTGGAAGCTAATTACATTCAGCTGAACTTAATTACTCAAAATCCCTTAATAAGAGAAGAAGATACACCTGTGAAGGAGACACAAGGGTTTTTGGATGAAATAAGGATAAGATTATTTATTTGTTTATTTAAAAAGGTGTATTGGGGGTGTTATGTATTTGTTATATACTGTTACTATTCTTTCTACACTTTTTGAGTGTACTGTTGAAGCTGTATTATGATATGGGGGGGAGGGGGGAACAAAAATAACTTTTTGAGTCACGTTTGTATGTAGTCCACCTGGAGAATTTGAAGTAGGGATTTTTTGTTTTCATTTTATTTTTTTGTTTTTAGTTATATGATGTTTAAAAAAATCTTAAAGGAAAGGGAAAGCCTGTAATTTTTGCATGTGCTTTTCCATGTATGGAATTGGATCAACTTAAAAGTGTTGCTTGTCATTGACTTTTCCCTTGATTAGGTGATGTAAAGAAAAAAGACAAAAAGGACACTGTGTACTTTCTTTGCAAACTCAGTCAAATGCATACTCCTTTCTCCTTTAGAGATCTCCCCTCCTTTACCTTTTATTATTAACATAATAAATATTCTTAGGGCTTCTGAAGTTGCTGAATAATTTTTATTCTTATTTTCTTCCAGTTTTTGAATATCCACGGACATTTTTAAGTAACTATTATATGTTTCAAAGGAAGTGATGTAAAATGAACATTCAGATTAAGGAATTCTTAGGTTGAGTAAGAAAAGCAAGATAGAGTAAACTAATGGTTGCAAATATTTGTCCCAGACAAGACCTTTCTAGGATACCAAGAAAAAAAAAAAAAAAAAAATCCAATTTGATAAGGAGGAAAAGCTTCTTCATCACTGGGATGCTAAAGAGCTGGAACAGACTTTGTGCTTTCTCTCTACATCCTTGGCATTTTTCAAGACCTAGTACGGTAAAGCCTTGAGCAACCTGGTCTGAATTATTCCATGATCTTTTTAATTATATGATAATCCAGATGCTCCCTGTTGAAAGCAGATATCTTTTCAGGAAGCCTTAATACTGAGAGTAGAGGTCAGCCAAAGTTTAGGAAATTCTCTGAAATGGTTCAGTTGCCTGTCCTGGGAGACAACTGTGCATCTTGCTATGGCCAAAAATTGCCTATGAAGTTTGACGGGATATACAGATTTGCAAAAGGACTATTTAAATATCCTCTATCTTATATGCTAAAAGAAAAAAAAAAAATAGGAAAATATGACTGGAATAGATCATCAGGTTAACCTGACAAATTTATGCCTAGGATAAAATAGGATAGGTATTACTTACAGGGAAGAAAGATAAGTCTTTTATAAATCCCAGTATATCATAAACCACAGAACATCTGCACATCTTACAACAAAAGTAAGATCTTTAAGGGCAGTGACCGCTTCCTTGAATGCTAGTAGAAAAAACTGCTAGCTTCCAAAGTCTTTTTGTGAAAGACACAAATGAGAAAAACATCTAAAGCAATACAGCAAAACAATCCATAGCTCTTTGACAGGCTGCTCGGGGAAAAAAATTGCTTCTTGATCCTAGATCTCAGGAGTTTAAAGAGACAACCCTCTTGAAGAACTTCAGACTTGTTTTCTACAGTCATGTGCAACAGTAACTGTCTTCAATGGCCCTGCCCAACTACTAATTAACAGCTCTTCTATAGCATTTTCTGAAGCTCTTCTGCCATCAATTTTGCACTGTTATGCTCATCCTTGAAAATGTTAGTGTTCCTATATTCTTCTAATGCCAAACAGTAGAAAGCTTTATTTTTTGAATCTTTTGATAAAATAGCATTGCTTTTCAAGAAGCAGAATTTCAGGCAAAGCTGTGTTCAAATTAATAAAGGGAGATCCAAGCAAGGTGATCTGATGCCTGATCTTATCTAGACCTCATAATTATTTTTCATGTCTGAAAACTGGAGCTTACTTGAAATTGTAATGCTGATTTCACAGTTCAGTGATAAAGGATATGCAAATCCAAGTAATAAAAGTTTCAGTGGAAAATTGCCAAGTCCTCCTAGCCTGTTAAAGTATTCTGGAATATAATGGAAAACATGAACTCAATGTGAGTTGCACAAAGAACTAAAGGTTTATCTTAAACTGGTCTGAAAAAAAAGAAAAAGTAATGGTTAACAAGAATAGTCATCTATGAGGCCCTGATTATCAGAGATTCATAAAAAAAGAAAAGGCATTTGTATTATTGATTTACTCATATGGTTTTACAAGGTTAAACTGATTTTTTGGTGATCATTAATTAAAAACAAAACTAAGCCTGCACTGAAACTCATTTGAATAGTGAAGGGTACAAGGAATTGGCTCCTTTAGAAGCCAGTTGTGTCTGGACCGCCAAGAACTCCATTAAACAGACTTGTCATGGTGATGAGCCTAAGGAGGAACCACATGGCTTGAGGGAAAAAACAGACCCAATGGAAAGGAGACTTCAGCTGTCACCATTGGTTAATTTTTAAATTTGTTGAGTCCATTAGCATAATTTCTAACTATATTTAGTAATGTCAACAACATGCAGAGATTATTTCCTTCAGGGAGGACAGTGAATCATTGCCTTGAAAATCTGATATTATCATTGCTTGCTAGAACAACATGCTGTCTTCTTGGACAGAATATGGATGTCCATTTTTCCTCTGCAAAACTGAAAAGAAAAAAAAAAAAAGGAGTCAACTTAATGATGTTTAATTGAGTACAAACAGTTATGTACTATATGTGATAATATATAGAACTCTTTATGGAGACATTCATCAAGACTATTCAAGACATATTCTGCTCCGCAAGATTTTTACGCAGATAATACTATGGTCTTTCTGACCCTTCTCCTCACCCTTATGATAAAAATATCTTTAATATCTCTTGTCTTCTCTCAAAAATATCCTTGAGAATATGCAAAACAAAATGCATGCTACTTGCTATCACAGTCATTCAACTGTGTTACCAATCAGCTGTTTCAATACCTTGCAGTGTGTTGGTTAATAACTGTCCATAAACATGGAGTCAGTAAAATAGGCATGAAATAAGAAACTGCCTATAAATATGTAAATTTTCTAAAAAGTTTTAAAATATCTGACAGTAAAGATCTTTCAGTATAATGAAGAATCTTTTTTACTGCCTTGCAGTTTAAAGGACCTTGCTTTTCTCAAGGAGGTGACACAATAATAGGGCTTTGTTAAATTTATAAATGACCAGTTGTTGAAATTAAATATTTAAATTTTAATCATAAAAAACAAATGGTAAAATAGACAAAACCATCAAAAATCTCCAAGACCAGTAAAATGTTTCTCATATTAAGACATGTAGAACTTTGCATTAAAAATAATTGCAGAAGGTTTTCAAGTGAGTGATCATCACCCTGATTCTTCCTGTGTGTCATCATTTTGCCTTTCAGTTGCTGCAAAAAATGTTACCAGAACTTTTGCTTATGTAGTACATGTAATTCTGGATTGACAGTGGAAAGATCACCTGAATGAATGACAACAAAACCCACAAACATTTCTAATGGAGATACTTGATTTCTGAAATTGGAATAGTGTTGTTCATGATCATTTAAACAAAAATCCATGTTGAAAAGCTCATTGATCTATAGTTTGAGCTACATTAAAAGAGAATGCAGATGTTTTGAGATGGTCTGCTGAGGGATTTGGACAAGGAAATGGATTTCAATAAATAGCTAGGCATGGGAGTTTCCTTTTATCTCTCAGATATCCATCTATATTATTGATTGTCCAGCAGACAAAGACTTTTTTTTATAATATTTCAAATCTGCATGGTCAAGAAAAAGAAACATTCTTGATTGTTTTTCTGCCTGCAGATCACCTACATTGATGGATACCCCACCCTTCCTTCTAATTCAGTTAAATTTATCCTATGGTCACAGCAATTATGCCATTTTTAAGGAGTGCCTGTAACTGTTTCAAGCCTGTTTCAGACCTTTCTCAGGTAAGTGGAATGGGGTTGTTTAACTTGTGTGGGAAGTTCCTGTGAAGGTCTGTCTTCCTTTGTTTGGTGGAGAAAAAACAGCAGAAGGCTGCTGAAAATTTGCTGTTGAACAATGTTTAAACAAACAGGAATAATAACTATAAGTATCAAACAGGTATGTAAGATAGAGAAAAAAAAAAAAAAAAAAGCTGATATTTGTCATATCCTGAAACAATTATTATAAAGAGTTCACATTTCTGTTTTTGTTGTTGTTGTTGTTGTTTGTGTTTTTTTGTTGTTGTTGTTATTTGTTTTCCAGTGACATAGCAAAAGTTCTTATACTCGAACATGGTTATGCTGGATATATATCTTGTTTAGTACATGTTGTTGAGATAAATTTACTGTCATTTTGCATACTATTTTTAGAGGAGAGTTTAGCACTGAGTTTATTAAAGGCTTTGCAGAAGCAGAAAGGTAGGAAAACAAACAACACCAGTGTGAGAAGATAAAATCTCTTTTATCCAAATCTGAATTATTCACTGCCTGGTGTTTGCTGTTGCCCTTTAAAAATACTTCACTCACTCTAGTTCAGAGGCAGAAACAGTGACTTAACATCTTTTCTGACTGTTTGCATAAAACCACAAATTTTAATAATGGATTATGTATTACAGATGCATAATTTCTCTAAAACTCTGAGAACATTTCTAAAAAAAAAAAAATAGAAAAAAATCTATGAGAAAGATATCCTGAGTACTCATCATTTTAAATAACATTTTAAATAAGTATTTATTGAGAAAATCTGTTAAAATAGAAAAGGCAAGATAGAAAAGGTTCAGGTACTTCAGCCTCTCATTGAAAGGCTCTACAAAATCCAACATGGGGCAAATCTATGAGGAGGTGTTACCCTATCAGTTTTACTGAAACTAGTTTGGGGCAGATGACATCTGTATTCTCATTTCTTCTACTCTATAGTGGTAAGGCATCCAGATACAGTTGCTAAAACTCCCCCAAATCTGTTTGTCTTCTTTACGCTTTCCTTTTCATCATATCATTCACGTGTCTGTTAATGAGTATGTGAATGACAGTCACTGCATACATAAAATAACATTTTTCAACCAAATATGCACAGCTGTGTCCTTCACATTTTCTATAATCTCTCTGTATTTAGTTTGCTAGCAAATAACAAAATATCTGGAGTATAAAGGGAGTTCAACTTCATGTAGAACTACTTTGGTAATGAAATCTTTTAAAAAGTACTTAATATTCTGCAGTCATACTATCAGCTCCCCAAAAACACCACATTATTTCAGTAACCTGCAGGCTAAATAAAGTTTGCTCAAGGTCATGGCCTTTAATGAGTTCCCTGGATATCCTTCTAGACTTATTGAATATATTGAAATGCATGCTATGTCTTACCTACAAACATAAACAGCTTACTAAAAATGTGGTATTCTCTTCTTAAATGATAAGGCAGGAAGTTTTTACAGAGCAGAAGCAATTTTTTAAATTTCTACGAGATTCCAAAGACATTATAGATCAAAACAACAGAAAAGTACACCTGGGAATACTGATCATCTTTTTTAATGAAGAAGTGATGCCTGAGGTGGAACAAAAAAGAAAAAAAACATCTCTCTGCATTAAAATAGAAATTTTGTCTCATATTTACATTAATATGTGACAGAGGGAAACATTATAAAGCAAAGTATTTTTCAGAGGGATATTTAAATCTTTATAATGCTTCATGAAGTGTAATAAGAGTTTCATAAGTTACATTTCATAAATATCTTAAAATTCTTAAAATGTGAAAAATTTAATAAAATGAATGTCTATAACTAAATGTAACTCTAGGAACCTCACCCTGACATTTACATTGTTTTCAGAAAAAGATATTCATGTCCCCAGAAGTCCAAAAGGCTCAGGGAAACACATGGCTGTAGCTTTTATCTGTTAGACATTGAGCAGACAGTAAAGCTACCTAAGATTTGTTTTTCTGTCCATTAAAGTTTCCCATATTGGCAACCATTAAAAGTTTTGAATACCAGTCAGTACAATGGAGAAGAACAAATGGAAATTAGAATGATGATTATTTAGGAATGACTTATTAGACTCATTAGTAATGTAAAGGACCCTCTTTTAGCAACTCTTAGTTCTCATTTCGGTTTATAGGTAACCTGCTTTGATCACACTCTCAGTTGTACTGCCAGACTCTGTAGGGTTAATGGACTCCCATTGTGTTTGAATTTATTAATTCATTGTATTAGTATATTAAAATTTGATTTACTTACATGTACGGAAATATAGATTGTATTAGAAGACTCAATCATGTCCTTTGACAGAAGCCTACAAGAGGAAGAAAGAGATACATGATACATGTGACAGGAGGAGATACCACTTGCTTGGAAAAGGGAGGCATGAGGTCTAGGATCAAAATGGAATATATCTACTAGTATTTTAAAGATACAGCTTTAAAGATACAGCTATTTACTCTTTCAAACCATCTTACTTATAAGTAATTTTGCAGCAATCAGGGAAACTCTATTTGTTACTCCAGACAGAATTCGAGAACCCTTTTTTGATACTTACGAAAACCAAGGAATGAAAATCTTAAAATACCTGAGTCTCCTAGACTTAGGTAAAGCACAGACTTATCTGTTTGCCTGTTTTTCAAATGTGCCAACAAGTTTCAGGTTCAGAAAAGTATAAAAACAATGTTAAGAATGATCCAGACTATTATTAATTCAGTCATCAGTTTAGATAAGAGAAAATTTACGGAGCTAAGTCTTTGTTAGCTAGCAGCTTTAATGATTTTAATGAATACAAATATATTTAGAATTTGACACTAGCCTTTGCGTGGTTATAAAGTGATATCAAAGCCTTTTAGCTATTTCTGTTTCAGAAGGCAATGTCATCTGGCTGCTATATCAGTTGTATACCATTTCACTCACTAAAAAGATGGGTTATTCATTTGTCCAGAGCAAGTTCTTCAGTCTCCTTCTGATACATGCTTACCAGGAGCTAATTTGAAATGCCAAACAAAACAATCCTTCTTCTATTTGGAAAAACAGAATTCCTTCCTCCTCTCCTCCCTCCCCAAAACAGGAGGGGAGAGATTGGAATGAACTGGACACAACTAATCCTTTGATAATTTCAGATAATTCTTTTTCCAGAGTATGTATCTGATTTTGATCTCATTTGAATGAATCATCACAGTAAAAGTGAAATCAGGTAAATGAAATATCTACTTGTAAGCTATCCTCCTGACAGACACTTTTTCTCACATCTCTGAGAATACATGAAGGATAAGGAAACTGAAAACAGGTATTTGCTATGAATCATCTCATTATGAAAATGCTGATGGGAATTATGTCTCTATCTGTTCTTTAACTAAGTTTCAGACACAACCTTTTAAAACTGTAGCTGTCCAAAATCTTTGGTGAAATATATTTCTTTTTATTATTAATAATGTGTTATTTTGAGCTCTATGGGTAAATGTATACAAGACAACAAAGCCCAGAGCACAGATTCTAGATTCACATAAATTACTATACTTCCATTGTCCTCAATGAGATTAGAGCAATTTACACCAGTTGAGGACCTGCTCATTGTTATATTATTATCTGACAATGCTACACTTAAAGTTGAATAACAAGCTGATCATACTATTTCAGAGTTAAATTTTCTTCTTGTATACTGGCAAATTTCTACTGTTTTATGGAGCGAAATTTTTTTTTTAATTCTGATTCCCAGAATTTTTCAATCCCAGAGCATCTTCTGCTATATATTCATATATTTTTAGAATAATATTGAAGCTGAGGGGCTTAATTTAATTACATGATCATATGCTAGGTCAGTGTCATTTTCCTCTAGGGTAATGGAATTTTCATAACTAATTTACCCTAGTAACTGTGAAGCTTGAGTACATTTAAAGATTGACTGTTTCATACGAGAATTTCTTAATATCTGAGGGAAAGGCATAAAGCTGTTAAAGTATAAATTGTTAATTTGGTTGATTTCTTTGTGTCCATAGGGGCAAGTTAGTCTCCTTTCAATTGTATTGTATGTCATTATGAGAGGACTGCCTAGACTTTGGACAGTAGAATATTGCCCAAGAGATTTTGATTTTGCTATGGGAGAAGAGAGAACAAAAGGGCTGCATGTAAAAATGGCTAGACATAAAATGAATAGGTGGTGCCACTTTTAGTATTTAGAGTCTTGCCTATAAAAAGAGATTAAAAAAAAGAGGCTAACTATTTCATGTGTTTTTGAAGGTTTACAGTTTCCTGATTCATCTATTTCCCAAGTGAGACAAGGTTCATGATGGCAGTTTTAGCACATGAACAACACAGAGTGAGAGGGAAGGCTGTGAAATGCTAAACTTAATTTATATTCTGAGGTTATGAAATACAATTCTAATGTTTACCGTGTTTTATATATGTGACTGTTTCTTGCCTTTTTTGTTTGTTTTGTTTGTTTTTTTTTGTTTTGTGTTTTTTAATCTTTAGAATGGTTTTGAGAAAATAATGAAGACTAATGTATTTTTGAAAATATTAGTCATAGAATTTAGATTCAGAATATAGATCTTATATTGACTATATCCATTAAGAAATAATGGAAATAATAATTACGAACATTTTGTCAGTGTAAGTAAAAAATATTAAATCAAAAGCAATTGCTGTGTTGTGCAGCTAAAAGCATCACATTCTTCAAAGATGTGTTATATATCTTTATATAAAACAACTGAGGCACTTAAATTTGAGATACACTTTCTATTCCTAAATTGCATGCATCCTCTCTTTCATAACCTTTGTTCAAAACCACATGCTATGCAATTCCTCCAGTCTTTTTGTACTTTCAAAAGAATGAGCAGGATAAATGCATAGATCAAAAAGGGTGCACTCCTCTCTCCAGTGAGCAATTACTGATCATCTGCATAGTCTCTACAATCCAAATGTCCTACCATTCTGATCCATCGTTTTCCCAGAGGTCTTGAAAGGAAAACATCATTTCCCAGAAGAATATGCAAGTCTCATTTTAAGCAGCTTCACATCTGAGGACATCTTTACTTCTAATATACTATGCATATCTGGTTTTCAGGCATATATTTGTTGTTTTCAATACTTAAGATAACTGCAGGCAAGTTTCCACTTGCATCTATTTTTAACTTTTCCATTGTGTTTTTTTTTTTTCTGGCTTGGTATTTTATGATGCATTTTACAGATACCTTTTCCAGATTTGTCGCAAAAAACAACACAAAGACTATTCTCATGATTAGCCCTCCTCTTTTTCTAGACTGCTGATCATACCCTTCTCTACAGGTCATTTCCAAGATTTTTCTGTACCAGAGATGAGGCTAGTTCACAACTTTTTTTACTACCTAATATATTCCACTTAGGAAAATTAAGTTGTGCATTCCCCAAAATCCCAATTTGTTTATATTGACTGAAATCAGGCAAAAAATATCTAAGTGTTTTGTCACTGGTGATTCCTCCATAGAACAAGAATTTAGCTTTATTAAAATACCCTTTTCATGATGGCGTCATACTAGTTATTAACTTGGTATTTTTAATTTTTGTTTTAAAATATGTTTTTATGGGGCTATCCTGTTCTCTGTCAAAGTTGAAGCCAGAATATGAGAGCAGATATTCAGACACTAAGGAAGTTTTTCTCTTTATAAATAGCTTACTCTGTAGTAAAGTCACACAAACACTGATTTTGGTCAACACTCTGAGTATAAACATCTTTATTTGTTTATATGTTTTATAGAGGTAAGTCAGGATCCTGAGGCCATGGCTGCTCTGAGAGGTCTTGACGGGACATTTCTTGTCCCCCTTTCCATTCTGCACTCTAACTGCGCCCAGGACTCCCCTCTCCCCTTGGCCAGGGAATGACCCAGACCTGCATCCATTGAGCAAGTGCATCCATTCCCACTTCACATTCTAACAAATTTATAAGACATCTCTATGCTCTGCTCTAATATATTTATAGTTTGTGTTTAAAGAACAGACAAGCTGTATTACATTGGCTTAATCTAAATCACATTGCAATGGCTTGTATGTATTTACTTGAAATTGAGATTCCACTGCAAACTAAGTATTAAAATTGTGTCTATCACCTGAAGTGACATATTGAATATGTAGTTTTCATAAGAAGATGAATTATCTTTACCAGATTCTAACAAATTTCAAATGATAACATCTGGTCTATAGTCTAGATCAGATGTTTAAGAAATCTTTAAAATAAATGTGCTTGTTAAATAGAAAGTTATACCTTAAATCTGATTTACAATCAATTTACTTCATGTCTTTATGTGTGCTAATACAATATTTTCAGGTAAGTGAGGAATATGGTATACGGATAAAGCTAAGTGTCAAGGAACACAGATTCCAGATTAGTGTATTTTGATAAAAGAGGAATAATTTTCAAAACTGAAACTGCCACTGTTCAGTTGAAATAAACTTATTGCAGGTGGGTGGTTCACTGATAATTATATAAAAAGTGGCTTGACCACAAATGCTTGGTGTTTTTGTTTCCTGAAAAAGATCCAATTAAAAGCTTAATTCTATCACAAATCTTTGTCTCCATGTAGCTTTCAGAGCAAAAGACATACATTTGCATTCAAGCATTAGTCTATTACTAGGAATCTTTAGGTTTTTTTTTTTTTTTAAAGTTATTTTGTTATTTTGCAATGTATCTCTGTTGCACTCGTTGGTACATTGGGACATTGGTAATCCAACCGTAGACTTGGCAGGTGTGAGACCAGTGAGAATTTCGTAAGAAAGTCATGACACCAGGGAGGAGTTCAGACAATGATCAGAAATTACAGTTCTCTGGATTTGGAAGTGTTTTAGAAACAACAAATAAAAAATAGCAAAGACTTATAGTTGTCAAAACAGTAGCGCTTATTTTCTGTAAACAAACTCTAAAAATTGCAGCACATATGCCTTTTCTATAAAATATTTATTTCCATTTGAAATTGAGGAATTAACTTATTTTTGTTATCTGGGATAAGAGCTAGATTCTTTTGTCAAGTTAAATTCACTAGTGGCACTTAGAACATCCTGTTGTATCTCTGTGCGAGTGGCAAATATCTCACAGGATCTGTGAGATTTCACTACTCTTTGTGCAGGCAGCTTACCCGAAGACATAACACTGTCACTGGATGCTGACTCAACAGCATCATGCTACGTCAGGTGCATACGTCAGATTGAGCTCAGTTCTGTTCTAGGCTGGAAATGACTGTAGTGACTAGTTCTCCATTGACTACATTATTTTGTAATTCTGCTCAGATCGTAGATTAATAAACTTCAACACCTAGAATGAGCAGACACTTTTAGGTGCTTTCCTCATTGAGTTTGAATAAAATGAGAGGTTGTTTTCCTATGCTGGCCTGCAAATTGCACCCTTCATAATTTATCAAGCTCTTGTACTGTAAAAATGTGAATCTGTATTTTTCTTCTTCCATGACATTATTTTTTGCTTCATAAACAAAAAAGGAGGGATGATGATACACTACAAGGCAAAAGTCAGGACTGTATGTGTATTTAATAGTTAAGTGAATATAGTTCCTCATTACAGTTCATGATAAAACCAAATATATTCCTAAAATGATAATTGATTGTTGCCATCTAAATTTGAAAGGAATAAGGCTAGAATAAATGAAATCAATGATAAATGCATACACATTTTGAATCAAAATATGTAGCCAGTCTTTAACATTACTAACCATACTAATGTGTCAAGGATGCTTTAAAAGAAAATATACTAACACAGAGGTATCATTGGATCCCCCTAAAAATTTTGAAACTCAAGGGTTAAAATCTTCAAAAAACACTTTTTGGATGACTGAATCTTGGAATAGATTTCATAATTTCTTATTAGCAATGTAGTTTCTAAATACAAGGTGAAGATTAAGTATCTCTCACAAGACCCCAGTGAGCCCTCAGTAGAGATGCAAGCAGTGACCTGTGTCTTCTGCATTATCCTAAGGAAGAAGTGGTGGCGTACCCATAATAACGCTTCACAGCTCATGAGCGTTGCTCATGGGGCTCTAGATAGATTGAGAAATCCCCAGAGGCTGTTCTTGACTCTGAGGCAGCTTTACAAAAAGCAGTCCTAACAAGGCCAAGCACAAAAACTATTAGCAAAGGTAAATGTACCAAAAAGAAATATATCCTATGGTCCTATGGACCACGAGTGGAAGACTCAACATTTGTTTCTTATCTCTGTATTACTTGCCTGTGGGAGAAGGCCCTTGGAGGAAAGCCCTTGAGTTCCAGGAGTGAGGGGCCAGTGCTGGTGGATGGGTAGCCGGGGAGTGGGGGTGCCGGGCTCTGCACGGTACCGACCTAGCTACGGTGCAGATTGGCTCAGTGTGTGTGGCCAGATCCTGACCTTTACAACCATTGTCTCCGCGGTGCAGGCTTACGGCTCATGGCCTTGCCATATGTGGTCCTATGTCCTGGTAACTGGTGTATAACTCTGGCTGACACACTAATAAAGGTCTTTGGCTCACCATCACAGAGACCCTGCTCCTCAATACGTCTGCACTCGCCCTTACAATGCATTTAGCTTTTGAAGTGTGAAAATAGTTACTTGTCTGTAGCAAATGAGAAATGAAAATCGTGTGGAAAAACATGAGGGTATAGCTCCCTAAGCACTTTTATTGACTCAGAGTTCTTCCAATGTGCCGGGAAACATTGACATACATATATATAAATATATATATATATATACATAGATGTAAATATGCATTCACACACACTCAACTTAGTGCTCGATAACCATAAAACTGTGACAGGACTGATTATTTCTGTGAGCAATAGACTGGATTGTCATCTAAAGTTCTGGAAATTTGACTTTGTTAGAAATCTAATTTTGTACATAATACAAAAGACATAAGCTGACTTTTAAAAGTATGATTAGTAAAGGCTATTAGTATTGAAATAGGCTGGAGGGTTATTTTTTATGATTAGCTATTCAGCACACTAGTTCTTCCTTCAGTCACTCTTCAGTATTCATATCTTCTGGAGGCATACATGTACAATGTAGCTGCTTTATTTTATTTTATTTTTTAATAAGGCCAAATTATTATTTTATAATTATTCAAATTGAAATAGAATTTTGGGAATAGAATCTGTGTCCTTCATGAAATTGGATGGCTACATTTTTTTTTGCCTTCCTCAAATCAGAGTCTTCAAGATGACATATGAATTCCTTCACTCCTTTGCCTGTAGCAGAAATACATAGTATTCCCTTGGCCTTGGCAATTTAATTGTTAGAAATCTATTTTCCTAGTCCGTGTTTCTGTAGTTTTATTTTCCCTAAATACATACACACAGAAACCTTTACCTGGAGTAATTTATGTAACCTTTTTTACTATGCTGGGTAACATAACAGCTATTAGTATCATCCATAATATCTGTAAAAATTAAGGAAGCATAACTATCAAGGGAGCCTCCAGTGTGGTATGACTTATATGCCACCCTAAATCAATAAGAATTTTGGTCTTTGTGTCTATGTATAAATTTAGTCCACATGGTATTGTTCTGACTAATTTAAACCCTTATTTTCATTTCCATTTATCAGTGAATTAGATGGAAAGGACTCTGTTCAAGAGAATACCTTCATAAATGTAAATTTCTGAGAACACAATGGAGAATAATAATTAAAAAAAAAAGCCACAATATATTTTCAATGTATTGCCTTTTTCTTAAAGGCTAGATTGAAATAATGAGTCCTTAATCCCTAAATCCCTAAATTCAACAAAGAATTCCCTAGCTGAGAAAATAGCAGACAACAATTGCCTTCTGGCTCTATCCTATAATAAGTTTTCTTTTTTTTTTTTTTTTTCCACCAAAACAATACTACACCTCATATGGAAACAATATGGAAATTGTTAGTCTGACAACCTAACCTAATGTCTATTGGACTCAGTTGCTCTTTAAGTTTCTCCTAAACATCTATCTAGATTTTTTAATTGTTTGGCTTTGTTTAACCATGCTGTACTTTAAATAAATATATGAGCATGCATATATACATATATAAAATTTATAAATTCATCTGCATAATTTACATAAACAATACCAACAGCAAAACCTATTCCTCATGTATATCTAACCATCAGACTACCATATTAGATCCTCTTTAACTGAAAGAACATTATTAAACCAGTTTCATATAAAAACCAGTATTTTATTCTGTCATAATTTGCTGGTTATCACTAAAATTTCCTAATCCATTTATTTTCCTTTTTTTTTTTCAATAAAATATCTTTTTTAGATAAATAGACTTGCGTAATTCTTGCATAATCTCTAAGGCAGTTTTTTTTTGTATTATTACAGATCTAGGTGATATGTTTCACTAGATTCTAGAGGAAATTATAGTAGCTATGTAATTTTGTTTATTAAATATTAGTTTTAAAAGGAGGAAGAGTGTAAAGTTTGAGATATCACAAGATTATACAATAACCGATTAAGGAAAACTGTACTGACATTTATGTTCTTTGTTAGAGTGCTGATAATATCAAAAAATTCCAAGATGAAATCTCTTCTCTGGACACTTCTATGTTTTGATGATGTTTTTTATTGACATTATGAGCATGCTCCTGAAGACGTACTGTCTGTGCATATTTCTCAGGTTTTGCAAGAATCTTTTCTCTTAGGTCTGTTCCTTCTTAAGTGATCTTTAGCCAGTTTGATCAATACAATACAGTATAATAATTCATTTATATAAAGTAATAACTTACTACATCTCTGTCTATTCTGCCATACTTCATTACTTCCCCCCCACACTTGCCTGTTAAAAACTTAATTTAAACTATAGATTAGGATGCATTTCTGATGTCTGATATAAAAAGCAATTCAGAGATGCTCATAATTAAGAAACTGAATTACATACAGACTTAAAAGAAAGGAAAAAAAAGGGAATTTTAAGTTGGAGTTTAAAAAATTATTTTAGATATATATGCACTAAATGCTTCATCTTAAATTATTTCTTTTTGTACATGTACTAGTTTCTGGTAAAAAAGCCTGTACCTGTTTCTGGTAAAAAAGGCCACCAGGAAACTTGAATTGATTTGGCCATTAGCACCATCCTTTTCTGTGTCTCATATACATGTGAGATGGAAAAGGCTCACATATATATGGTAACTTTTAATCAGCTATTCAGCTTCTTGGATTTCAAAGTTTTTATCTCATGCACATTTTCAAGCTTCAAACACAAGGAGCTGCTAAAAGAAAAGGTTTTAAGGATCATGTGGCACTATTAAGACACAATTTGGAGTGTGCTGGGCATTAACTCCTTGCTTTTTTTTTTTTTTTTTTTT
>VZSV01000031.1:6085402-6101765 GCA_013398735.1 Nothocercus julius
AGGGAAGGGAAGGGAAGGGAAGGGAAGGGAAGGGAAGGGAAGGGAAGAAGAAAAATGAGAGACACAGAATGTCAGAAAAAAAAAAGAATGAGCTGAAAGTTATAGAAAAATAGGTACTTCCTCATTGCTCTGCAATTAGACTGACTTAATTTTCTAATTAGAAATGAAAAACGCTTTTCAAGAAGCAATGAAAATTGTCACCTGTGTCATTATTGCTTGAAGCACACATTCTTTATGAATGTCATTGTATAATTATGACTAGACCCACAGATATACTTACGTTGAATTTTGTGACATTTTGGATGTCTAACTCTTTGAAAATTCACTCTATCTTTAATCACTGATGAGATGGAAAATCAGTCTGCAGAAACCACAACAAATTTTAAATGTACCTACAGTATCACACAAGATGCTGAGTGGAATCTGTAGAAAAACAAGAGGTATAAGCACAGTTTACACATTCTTCCTTAGAGATTTCACAGGGCAGCTAACCCCTGATTTCATGTGGGCTATTTGTATCAGGTCTGAGGATCATACCAAGGGAAGCAGAGTTACAGAATGGCAAAGTTCCCTTTTTCTATTGGAATATGACTTGCTTTTCTTCTGCACTTTCAATATAAATACACTGAAGCTGTACACTTCAACCTCTTAATTCCATACCAACTCTGCCATAGGGATTTCAGACCTTTACACATATACCTAATTTTTTAATAATCACTATTTGCTATCTATTCTTTTTAAGAAAAAAGAATGTAATGACTCATTTTCTTTTAATGGCTTATATCAAAATTTTACTAAGATCTACCTGTCTTGACACTGTAAACTATATCTAAAATTTTACCAGAAGAGCATTTAATCAGAAGCACTAAAAGCAGAGATCAAATTTGTTACAACCATTAATAAATTACTTCAAATAAATCACATCTATTTAAATAACCTGAAATTTTGAGCCATAATTAGACAAAAGAATACAATTTATGACAAGACTACATCAAGTTATAAAGGTTTCTTTTAACAAGAGTTACTCTCTTGAATCCTAAATCCAAAATGTCACTATAAATTAGTTACTATTGCAACATAAAATAGAAGATTCTAGCTTCAGGTGAATTGTTAAATATGTATCCTCCAACTTTAAAGAAGACATTTAAATGAAAAATTGTTGGTTCCAACTTTTTCAATTTCTGTGTTGTAGTAGGTGCCAGAAATGACTTTGAAAATGATTGCCTCTGGGTAAAACAGAATGTATACAAACTGCTTTATTTTACATCTCAATAGTCTAAGTTGACTGCATTAATCAACCAGAGGCAGTCATCATATAGCCAGATAGACACCTTGTGGTTGACCTTGCAGATTTTTTTGCTAATGGACATAAGGTTTCCGGAAATGGTGTTGATCCTCATTAAGACTGCTGCAAGTCATACTGAACTGCACTGCAAAGTTCGGGGCAAAAGGAGAATGGTATCTCAAATTAAACACCTCTTGGTTTTCCTACAGGCAGAAGACCTTCCACTGGTATTCTTTGCCTCATCATTTTTAAGAACCCATCCCTGTTTCTAGTTTATTCTGAACATAAATGAAAAATAAAATCTGAGGAGAAGTAGGAAAAATATAAAAAGGATAAGATTCCACCTGTCAGGATAAATGAATGGTATGAAGATGATATTTCGAGGGATAGTCAGCGGTTTTGCTTGCATACATTTATATGCTGATCATGTTTATTGATGAGATGAATAAATAAGTCCATTCAACCATCTCCTATTTTCTTGCCATATATATACTTCAAGCACCTTAGTGCCTTTGGGGAGCATCCTTTGAAATTCTCTTTCTATTGGCTTTCCTCTATCTGTAAGTCTGCCCCCACAAAGCAAAACATATTTTAACAAGCAATGAAGGCAATTCATTCTAATGTGCTAAAGCAGGAAGTTTTACTTCACATTGGCAATAATCAAAGTGTATTCACATTTCATTGAAAAGGCTTAAATCTAGCAAGAAGGAATCTTTCTCTTGAAAAAGTAGGGTATCTACATCAGGAAAAATAAACATTCATTTTTCCTTGAAAAAAAAATCCCAAATGGAAAAATGTAGCCAACAAGGCTATACCTGAGCACTGATTCAGTTTGTACAATGCATTGTACAGTCATTATGTACTCATACTCCACAACATCCACCTTCTTTCATTTATGAATAGATTTATATTCACAGACATTTGAGGTGAAAAACAAATGCTTTATTACTAGGTCCATTTCTTGCCAAGATAAAAAATATTTACTTTTTGTCTTGCATTGATTGGAGTAACTCTAATATATATCCCAAATGCATTTTGTATTTAGGCCTTGGTTATTTTTATTTTTTTTTTTTGCTAGAGGTCTTGGTGATTTTCTGATGAATACGTTTAAGTCAAATAAGACATACACAGTCTGCATGTGCCTAAGCTGCTATGTAGGAAGCTGTGTAAATATTTTAATTTATCCAGGATAACTCTATTGAAGCTCTTCATGAATACCTCAATAGTGCATGAATTATTACCACAGTTGGGACTCAACTTGACAGTACTGAATTCACAAATTCAAGTTCCTTAATAATACTTATCCAGTATCTACAGCAATTTCCTTGCCATGGTACATTAATTCTGACCTTTTTTCTTCTTCTTTCCCAAAGTATATGAGGGGATCCTCAGAGTGTATTGCTCCTTTAGGGTATAACATACATTTCTTTATTTTTAGCTATGAATTTGGTGGATTCCTGTGTGTATTTTAACTCTGAAGTCTTACTTTTTTTCATTCACACTTCTACAGCATCTTGAACTCTATGAACAGAAACTCACTTACAAGATCAAATAAAGAACAATTATGTAAAGGATAGTATTTCTTTCCGTGTGAAATATGGACATTTTAATAAACTTTGTAGAAAAATTAACACAATCCTGTATTCTATAAGAGTCTGAATCTAACACGTCTGTTTACATTTAAAGAAACTAAAATCCTTTCTGTTTTCTGTGAGGCAGAATATTTTCTTTAGTTCATCTATCCTGTTTCACAACTACAGCTCAAAGATGTTCTTTTTCAACTTGTATATGTTGTTTACAGGTCCCTCCAGCCTAAAGGGTTTGGTGCCTTTCTACCACCTTAATTATATAGCTATATCACCTGAACTCAAGCTATAATGTGAGTTAGACTTTCTCTTTATTATTACTATTATTATTACTATTATTATTACTATTATTATTATTATTTAATTATTATTATTTTAGGTTTTCCCCCTAACTCCCGTCTTCTACTATTTCCATGCAGTTTTATTTAATCTCTCTGCTTTCAGTGAGTCTAAATAAGATCCTTACAAATTAAATGTGGTCAACAGTCTACTTAAGAATTTTAAATGATATGAAATTAAATTATTTCTTTGTAGCTCACAGGAGTTTTAGTGTGTTACTTTTCAAGAAGTTGCTAAAGTATCTTTAACATTATATATGTAGTAATAAGTGCTACACAGAAACCTGGAGTGGCAGAAAAGCTTAAAAACAAAGACTTTCAAGCAGCTTGCTGTTCAGAGAGACGGAGGTTTTCGCTAGATAGATATCTTCGGCCCTGATGATGCAAACTCCTTTATGCAACTCAAATCCCATATTTCTTTCCAAATATTCTCAGATATAGAAATGGAGAGGTAAGCACTGTTTCTACTGAAGATGCATGCACAGTCATTTTGATAATGCTGGGCTTAGATTCCCTGTTTTGTCTGCCCCAGAATTGTAAACCCATAGATGTATAACATTGGGAAGTTCATAATTGAATTGGAGTTACTTATCTGACCTGGTGGCCAAGCATCTGGAAATTCCCAGTGAATGGGCAAATTACTCGTTTACATCCCACCAAATTTCCAGGAAGGAAGCGTTCTGCTTTTTCACTTAGAGTGCTCACAGCCTGAACAGGAGGAGTTCTCACTCTCTCCTAAACACACATGAGAACTTGGAAGAAATACCATCTTAGAACATGTCTAAAGCGTGACCGAAGAGTGAGGTCCTCAAACTGTGGAGGACACTGTCCAATTTTTAGATAATATCCTAAAAATTGAAGTCTGGTTTCTTCCTCAGGAACTTCAAACTCACTGCTCCATTCCCTGGGTAATTGTCTTATCAGTGAAGCTGTGAACTACCATCTTGTCTCAAGGAGGGAGGTAAAAAAAAGGAAGACCTCTTTATCTCTCTTGCTAGAATACTGTCCAGAAAGAGACTCAAAATCATGGATTCAGAGAGAGAGACAAATTCTTTAATATGTATATGATAAGAATTCCTCTGGGAAAAAAAATGAAGGAAAGCATTTTTCTCCCAAATGATTTGTATTTTGTGTCCAATGCTTGTTTCACATTCACAAACAGTTTTAGCAGAGCTAGGACCCTGGTCTGACTAATGGCAGCTACTGGAGAGGGGGGGTTTTGTTCCACAGTGCTCCCTGACACTGCAACCCATCGTCCCTTCCTGCTCAGCCCCAAAGCAGAAGAGTTCTCCAGCCTGGGGCTTTCTCTGAGCAGAAGGAGAGCAGGGGATCTTCTTGTCTAGCCCTTCAAATTAGCCATTCACTGAAAAAAATAATCTGATATGATTTTTTTTTTCTTTTACAATGACTATACCAAAGTCCCCTGGTGGAGACACAGCTTAAACTCATAATATAAATACATTTTCCTATTCCACTTAATAATGTTGCCAAACATCAGCAGAAAGGCATGTCAGCTTAAATTTTATCATCATAGATAGGATATATATCTATATATCTTACATTTCTAACTGTACACCACAGTAGAAAATTTTGATAGTACACACTTTGCCCCAATAAGAAATGTGTATTTTAAATAGCAGTTATAATAGTCTTGCTGATCATACACAAGTAGAAGAGGGATGACAAAGTGAAGAGCTGGGGTAAGAGAGGTTTGTTTCCCTGAATAGAAAGAATGCATTAGCCTTTTTGCTCTGTTCAGCTGTAGCCTATAAAAAAGGGATTTTTCACTATCGTACTTGTGAAATTTACATATTAGATATAAAAGAGGGTTTAAAATGGCATGATACACCTATTTTTAAAATAGTTACTAAAGATCTGTCCACCGCTTATGTATTTTTGCTTAGTAAATCCTCTTGTGATCTAGGACACTAAATTTTGTTTTTCACTCCTGTGACTGCTGGTTTTGGAAAGATTTTTTATAACTTATGTATACTCACTATATAACTGTTAAACACATGTACTACTTCTTTGTGTTATAATACAATACATCCTTATAAGCACAAGGGTCCCAAATGCTAATGCTTTAGTTCTTTATTGTAAGTAAACCGAACTTTTGTACCTCATGATTTTGTGTTCAATCCAGCTGTTTTGATTTGAAACTTATTAGGGTACTGTAGGAATGTAACAACAGCTCCTCAATACCTTTACTGTCTCTAATGCCTTAAGGCAAAAGTGGCTTTAGCTGTCAGGTGTAAGAAGATGTTTTTCTGCATAACCTCACATAACCATTTTCTGGCTTCAAGTCTTGCAGAGGTTCACATTAACATTTGTATTTTCTATTAACATTTAGTTTTGATCGTTTGTTTGTTTTCCAAATTTTGTGTGCGGCTTAAACTACATGTGTACATGTGTACAATTCCCACGTAGAGCAGGCAGAAGCTCCAAATAAGGACTCTCACAGCTATTTCTCCCAGCTTACCCTTTTTTACAGAAGACTGATCCAAGGTTCTATAGCATAACAATATCAGAATCGACCTTGAATGCAGGCAGCCAAACACCTGGGGAGAAGAAGAAGGTGTTAGAGAGTTTGTTGGTCAACTCAGGGTTCTGACACAGTTTCCTGATTGTACAGTCCTTTTCAGTGATGTAGATTATTTTGGGGGGAAGATTGGTAGATAGGCTTCGTATCAGGAAGAGTGTCAGCAGATAAGACTTGCCAGGGGCACAAGTTCAAGAAAACAATGTGCTGAAATTCTGGGAGATAGTTATAAAAATGTGAACAAAATCCAGACTTGGTAGCCAAACAGCTACTAAGAGAAAAGAATGGGAAATTATTGTTTTAAGTTCTAAATTTAAATCATAAACAAATCATAAACGAAACAAACAAAAAAAAAGAAAATAACAAATAAATATTGGAGAATCAGAAAAACAATATAGTTTTGATATGTACTAATCCTTTTAGAAGGAGAGTCTATAAAATATGTGACTGCTGTAAGCAAGAAAAATATTCGTGTTTCATTACTTATTTGACTCCTTGATCACAGTATCATAGCTGAGTCCCTCACAAGACCAGTATATTCACCCCGCCAGCACTCCAGTGAAAAATGTTATTCTGTACATTATAAATGAAAAGCACAGAAAGACCAATTGGCCTGCACAGTGATACATAAGAAGTTAGTGGCAGAGCCAGAAACAACATAATCACTTAGCTCTCAGGATGGAAAGAAATGAAGGATTCCCTGGTTTAGAAGGCACTGCTGATTTCCACATATGCTTTGGTTCAAAATGCTACCTAATGTTATCCAAAGAATACTACAAATGAAATAGTATTGGAAAACAATTATATTTTTTTAACCAGTTCTTTCTTTCTTTAATTCTTACATTCCCAATATAGGATCAATTAACTGGGCAAAGATTCATCTGATCAAAATGTAGAGTTGCGATTATATCAGCTAGATGCCTAGAAAAAATCATCAATGTCATTTATTTCAAGCTACTGTATTTGCTCAAAACATATCAGGTGATCATGCCCTTAAGAGGCCTATTCTTTTCTACTGACTACAAAAAAAAGTCTAGGTTGGGTATAGATTTCTAAAGTTAGTATATAAATGCCATACTGAATATTTCTATTTATTTCTATTTCTCTCAGAAACGTAGGACAGAAAACATGTTTGTAATATCATTAAAATTGTAACTGGTTTTAACAGAGATACATTTTTAAAACAGTCCACAGAAATTACGGACCAGATTGCCCAAAGTACATGGCAAGCTTAATGTTCAGTTTTTATGAGAATGTAGGTTCCATTTAATTGACAAAGCAAAAGTTAATTTATTTTGAAAATCTGGTCTACCTGAATATTGATAGTATTATTTTAACCTTGTGCAAACCTACGCAATGTCAATGACTGGGTAAGCCTATGCACTTGTGTTCTCACTCACTGTTTGTCACTCACTGTTTGCATAGATTTTAGGGCCAAGAGGGACAATTTATGACCTATCCAGTTTTACCTCATGCATAATGTTAAGAAATTCATCCAATTACTTTTATATCAATTGCATAACTTCTGCTTGAGCTATAGCATGTCTTTCAGTTATGCAGCAGTACGAATGATCCCAATATAAAAGCAGGGCAGATAATACTAGAATCATAGTGACTTAGGAGCCCAAGATACTGCTATATAGCAGACAATCAAAAGACCCTTTTATGCAGAGAAAAGATTCAACCAATTTCAGGGAATCTGCAAAAATATCTTGGTAGAATATAGAGAGGAAAACCTCCTTTGGTACTGGTCTAGAGGTTACTAACATTATGAAGTGAGAGAAGACATACTCCTGTGTTACATTTGTTAACACAATTTGGCTGCTCTGCAAATGAGCAAAGGAATGTAGTTTTTTCTCTTTTTTCATGCGTTTTGTCTTTTTTATAGAGACCTAATCTTGACATGTAAAGTCAATGGCATTTTGCCACTGAGTTCTTGGGCACCTAGAGCAGATCTTAATATAAAAATCTATACGGGCCTAGAAAAGTGCAGTCATTCATTGGAGAACATTAAAGCTTGTTCTGAGCTCCAGGTTGGAGAAGTTGTCAGAAGGTTACAAAGGTTATTATAACACGAATGCCATTAGATTAGCAATGAAACCACTAGTTAAGTCAGCTGCAAAAGGAGAGCAGAGACCTGTTAATGAGTACAGGGGTCATGCTACCATCCTGCAGAGGCACATGTCAATGATTTAACAATTATAGCAGGAACAGTAGTAGAGACCAGGTGGATAATTTCTGTATTAGCGAAACTGATAAAGTGTGGCACAGATGAAGTCTGGCTCTGGGAAATCTCAAAATTCTTGTAAAGAGCAATAGTCCTGGAAATTTTACCCTGAACTTTAGCATGAGATATTGCCACTCTCAACTTGTGAAGAATTTTCAGTAAGTGGCACACACATTTCATATCCAGATGACAGAAATATTTTTTATAGAAAGATAATAAGAACTTTTTTTTTCTTTTTTCCCAGATGAAAACAGTAAGTTTTAAAATATATCCTTGCTGCATTCTTTCACTGCCATACTCTATCTAGAAAATATATCAAGCTATGGTAGCTTCATAAAATATATCATTAGGAATGTATAAAAGTATAAAAGCATCTTCAGGTTTTTAAAAAACCCACTCTGCATGTTATGTTGCCCAAACTGAGCATGATATCCCCCTCTACCCTCTGCCCCATTTTAAAGGCTATTGGTCAAATTGGTTCATTCTGAATAGTGCATTCCTATATTTTTTTTCACTATCACAAAGTAATTCACATAAAAGCACCAAAACATCTTTTCATGTACCTGCAAAACAAATCTTATATATAATCTGAGACAAAGAAGAACAAATGAAAATATTAGGGTAAAATTAAAGTTGAGTATGTCCTTGAAAGCTGATATATCTTTGAAGTAATCAGAGATAACAAGAATGTTTGAATTAACATTCAATTAAAGAGTTCTAATAGGTTAGCTATTCAGAAGTAAGAGTGTAAGAGAAACCTGAAGAAGTTAAAAGGTGAAAGTCTTCAATTAGAGATCCCAAAGCAACTCTAGTTCCTCATTATAGTCTCACTACATAAGACCTATATAATGAATATTGTTGAATAATAATTTTACATGTCAGATATAACTGATTTTTTTTAATATACAACTGAAAACAAAACAAAAAATACTTTTAGAACAGTAGTGCTCTCTGGGTGAAGTCCAGCTCATCTGAGAAATATATAAATCCCAGAGAGGCTGGGAAGTAGCATCTGCTTTCTTCTGAGAAAAAAATCTGGATGTTGAGACTTGTTTTATTTTTTTCTCAAGGACAAAAAATGCTTTAACCATCTCTTACCTTAAAAAAAAAATCACATTCCTTTAATGTCCTTCTGGAAAAGATTAACTTTGGCTACTCAACTATTCTGCCTCAGTCAGGAACTAGTCACCCTTATCTTTCTTTATATTCAGTGCAGAAAAATATCTACTAGGTGTTTAAGGCATTTCTGTTTGTTAGGTAGTGTCTGTCCATTCCTAGTGTTTGTCCCTTAATTAAAAATCCAAGATGGATGAATGCATTTTAACATAAGACATCACCTAGGTATTGAAGATGCAGGGTTTCATCTCTCATATGATTTATTTAAAGTAGAAAATTTAAGTTTTCTGTATGCCAGGCTGCAGAAGTAGGCTTTCTGACATAGTGAATAATTGCCTGCCTGAAGTGACAAAGATCCAAGCAAAAGGCACTGCTCTGGTTAAGTCATAGTGCACAGATAATACAAATCTGGTTCAAGCCAGTCCACATCCATCAGAGGACTAAATATTAAAACAAATCTCCATGCCTGATACTGATCCACCTTTTCAAAAGGTTGTCCTGGTAACGTGTTCACATATAAAGCACTTGTCAGCTGTGGCAGTGCTCTGACACAAAGACATAGCCATAGTTCAAAGTTTCAGGCTTTCCAAGAGAAACAAAAATCAAAGGTAGCACAGTCAAATCCAAGGGTGTTCAAATAACTAAGAATGAGTGTAGTCTCTACAGTGCAGTATGGCTTGCAGCTGAGAAAAGAGTAAATAAGTGCATCCATGCATAGGCTGGGAGAACAGCTGTTACTACCAGCAAATTAGGATTTTAAGGACCAAAACAATGCAAACATTGATTTAAAGCAAGATTAAAGCAGTGCAATGAGACTCCCAAAACCAGCTTATGTTTATCCATTAGGAATTCACTTTGCTGTGCTTTCCTGCTGTTAGGGAAAAGATGTATCAAGTACCAGAACATAGTTTATATGCTAGGTATATAGAAAAAAAGGTAAGTTCTGCAGGGTCATTTGCCAGAAAAGAGTAAATAGAGCTGATTATTGTTAAACTGTGGAGATGATAAGAATAGGTTTTGTTTATTGGTTTATTTATCTGACTATAACTAACAGGGGAGAAATCAATATACTTAGTCAAGGATAAATTGCACACTAGTTACTGAGTATGACTTGAAGAGCTTATGCAGAAATAATTTGCACAACCAGTCTTACATAAATTATTGTTTAAAACTGAAAGAAGATGTTACGGACAGAAGAACCAATTTTCTGAATAATTATTATATATCAAACTAGCACAGGAAGAAAATCTTTACTAACTTGGACATATGTTGCAGTTTTATTCTTATTTATCAGAAGAAAATACATTCACTTCTACATATGTCTGTGTCTCTGTGTAGATAAATAAAAAATAGAATGAATAAAGCTGAAAGAACTACACTTACATTGCAAATCAAAATGAATGAAAACATGAGCAAAAATAAATGAGTAATAAATATTTTGTCCGTTCTCCATTTTCACATTATTTGAAGAAATACACGCAACAAAAGGAACATGTGATTTTCACAATGCTGTTTAATTTCATTCCTTTTTTCCTTTATTTTTTTTAAGAGGGAAACAGTTCAGTTTCCTCCTAGCCAGAAAAAAAATTGTGTGATACACAAAAAAAGTGGTTCATCCACAGACACCAAAGCCATGAAACCATATAGAGAGCTGTGGGCTAATAAATAGCTTACAAGAAGAGACTGGTTGTTGCTGTGAAGAATAAGGTGAAAGAAGATATTTCATGTGCTTTTTTATGAGGAAGGATCCTCCTTTATGATCTAAAGTACTCATAGCAATACAAGTAGGAAAATCTCAAAGTGGAAGATACTTCAGGCAGGGCATCATTGCTACAGGAAGACACAGGTGAAGAAAAACTCTTCATCTTGGCAAATTTCTACAGCTGAAATGATGTTTTAGGTATTTTCTAATTTAAAACTTTCTAGGCAGAACAGAAGACATAATGTAGTATAAACATAGTATAAAGAAGAGCAACAAAAAAGAAAATTTTAACCTTTTTAATTGATGATTTTTTTTTCTATTTTCCTTTTTTTTTTTTTAATGGAGTTTTTGTGGATGGCTTTAATTTTCAAAATGGAGACCAAAAATGGGAGGAGAACCTTAAGGGAAAGATTTCCTGTGAGATTGGAAGGCTGCTTCAAGTAGCAGTGTAAATATTTCTGAGATTACATTTGGAAGAATTTCAAAGGACACTGAGAAATTGAACTTACTGTGGGCTAAGTTTCTTCTATAGGTTAGGGTAGAATATTAGAAAAAAAAAGAAAAACAGAAAGCCTATGTCTGTGGCACTTATTTAGGAAATGATTCATCAAAACGTTGTGCTTATTCATGTGGTTAGTGCAGTTTTCATTTCAGACTTTGAAAAATAACTATTTAAAACTGTAAGAAATAAACCACAATCAGGAATATAAAGCAATTTAAAATTGTAATAACATTTATGTACAAAAATAATTTTGGCATAAACAAGCAAGAAGTGTTATTCATATGTTTTAGGAGTAATGCATTGTGATAAATATTGAAAACTTATTGAAAACCTCATTCAGTCATATGTCAAGATTACTACATCCCCTTTCTCCCAAATTCTCCCTTTATTAAAATTCTTTTGAGTAAAATGATGTGACTGGTTGCAAAGTTTCAAGTCACAATGAACTTGACTAGATCTTGAGAACTAACTAAGCTGCTGCAAGTGAGAGATATATATAAATAATAAATATAAATTTATTGAGATATATATATAAATAAATAAATATAAATTTATTGAGAGATATATATAAATAAATATAAATTTATTGAGAGTTCTAATAACATTTATTGATAAACAGTTCATAAAAAATATTTTAAATCTAAAAAAAAATTAAAAATGATAATGTCTTCATTATGACACTATACTTTATTAAAGATTAAACAACATATGGAATATCTTAAAAGAAAACAGTTTTACTATAAACACTTCATACATAGATTTAGAGCTCTCTTCAATTAATAAAGTTATTAAAAAATAAAGATAACACTTTGTAAATATTGTTGAAATATATTTGCCTTTATAAACATAACAATTATTTTATCTTGCTAGGATTTTTATCTTATGTCCTCACTGTTGTATTAGTTTCATTATTTTCCAAATATAGTGGGCTCAAAAAACTGTAAACAAATTTCAGTACTTTTATTGATCATCCTGAGTGATTCTTAGTGTATCAGAGCAGAGAGCAGCCTGTACTATAAATTTATTTTTAAAATAATGGAATTAAGCTGCCATTGTACTTGTGTATGTCATGTATGGTAGGCATCTAATAGAATAAATTCTGTTTCACAGGTTCAGTGTTTCCTGATAGAAAAACTACAAGTCGAGCTCTTGTTTTTCCCATGACATTTTGCACTGTGTAAGTGTGAGAGACACAAAATGATTCTAGTTAGTCACCTAGTTATGCTAATTCTGCACTGCTAAATTAGGAATGTGACGCCTCTTCATAAAATTCAGGATAGTATCTTCATTCTTCTGGTTTGCCTGAGAATAATAGAAATGAAACAATTTTGTTGAGTTAACATATTGAGGCCACTTTTTAAATGACCTATTAATATAAAGACTATAATATAAATTGTGGCACTGTATTAGAGTTTCTATTTAAAGTGCAGGTTATAGGCTGACCTCTGACAACTGAAATGTCCTATGCAAAAAAAGTATCTTTATCCTTGTTTCCAAATTTGAAATGCTATTATGATCTCTACTGCTGTCTTTTTACAGACCTATAAATGAAGAAGCCAAGGAGGACATTCAGTCCTTGCTTGAATATATAAAGATATGTGAGGGAAGAGATTCCTCTATGCTGCAGAAATATTGAGTAATGCACTATAGTGAGAAATGTTTGACTGTAGTTGTCAACGAAGTAAAAAACAACTGAATTTTCCTTATACAGTGATAAGGAGACATGGTGACACCTTCATATAATGCCCAAATCTGCTCTTATTAGGAATTTTCCTTATACAGTGATAAGGAGACATGGTGACACCTTCATATAATGCCTAAATCAGGATAGAAAGTATCTGTGTACAAAATTTAAAAAATTAAAATGGTTATATAATCACATTGAGCAATGTGCTTTTATTGCTCCAGAGAGTATATCAGACATCCATTGATTATCCCTAATGACATGTGAAGCACCAATTTGTAAAAACCAGCACTAGCAGAAATATCAGGCTCGTCCTGAATGCAAAGCTCCCTTTCTACCCGAAGGAAGAGCCCTGGAATAAGTTCCCCTGGTAGAAGAGTCTCTTCTCTCTGATGCAAATCTCAGCTGGAAGGAAATTGTGACTGCAAAAGCCAAAAAGAGTCAGTGCCGTCTTTCCTGTCTTTCCTTGGAATAGCCATGTTTTTCATTCTTCAAGGTGATTTTTTTTTTTTTCAAAGTCAAAGTTCCAGAAACTTCTGAGATTAGTCCATTCTAGTATTTACAGTGAAGTCCAAATTAGTATTTATAGTGAAGTCAATGGCCCTTTAAAGAATGAGATCCAGGCTCTTGGCAGAAGACAAGAATTATCATAGTGCAGGACATTTATTTAGTGTAAAGATACTCAAAAAAGTAAAAGCATGAAATGGAGGGATTATCTCCTTCCTTCTCAAAACACTAAGCATATAAAAAGTGTCAAGCAGCAACATCTACCAATCTACAGCAGAGGAAATGTTATGTACTTAACTGCTAAGGATTCAAAGAGGGAAAATGCAATTGGATTCTTTGCAGTAGGATGCTGGGATAACTGATAACCTTGACACATTAAGTCCTTGTGAATAATAAAATTACATACATATTTCCTAAGTTTTTACCACAGTGGAGAAAAAAAGATAATTACAACGTCTATCATTTAATGATCACAGGATGCTTCAGTTAAAATAGTGTGTGTGTTATAATTAGCATCTTCTGCTTGCCATGTTTGTACATAATAATTAAAGAACATTCATACAGATCTGTTTCTCTTCAGGTTTGTTCAGCTGGGGTTTTTTTTTGTTTATTTTTTTTTCCTCTGTGGCTACTACAACATGCTTTTCATATAAAAGGTTATTAGCGCTTATTTATTAATTTAAGATTGTTTTATGAATATGACCCTTTAGTAACTGCAATGTGAAATAAAAAAGGCCTTTATATACGTCCTTACAAGTTTGCAGTCTAAATAGAAAAAGATCAAGGAATCAGAAAGAAATATAGGAAATGGCACTGATTTATGAATGAGTTTTAGGAGAATTGTGACATTCCTTACAGTAAGGCAACTTTTATATACCTCTAGGAAAAGGAAATATTCCTGAAGAATAAGTGAAGAACACCTGGAATTGCCTTGCTTTCCATTGTTTCTGTTCATGTAATAAAAGAGGAAGATTAACTGAAGGCTACTGTAAGCTTCTCCTGCATAGGTGTAAAATATCTTCCAAAATTGCAAAGGAATACGAGCAAGATAAAGAAATTATATTGGGGAAGAAATGCAAGGGTTGTATTGATATTGATTCAAGTTCATTTCTCACCATAATTCTGCCAATTTGTGTATTTATTAAAAGTTCTGATACCATTTTTCAAATATGCCAGTGTCATTCAACACTCATTTCAACATCTAGAAGGGTTTCTACATTAAACTATAAATACATCAGAGTTTACAGAAGCCAATGGCTATGCCTATGTTAACAAAAGCAGTGGTGCTTAGAAGTGGATCTGAAGACTGCAAAAGCTGGTGCTGAGTACCTGGCATTGCAAAAGCGTTTCAGCAGGGTTTGCTTCCAATTAGCTCTTGCCTTGTGCTATAGATTCAAATTCTGCTCATGGCTGCAACCCATAGGTGCATTCCAGGTGTGCAGCTTCAGTTTACATTAAACTGAAAGGAATCCAGTCTGTGTTCTCTGAAACATCACTATGATGCATATCAAAGCACCCTAACTGATAACAAGGATTTTATAATTATCACTAAAAATGTGATAATAACAAAATATTTTAATAAAATAAAATAAACATTTTAAATTCAGAATTCAGTATTATGTCAAAAGAAATGGCACTGTATTAAGATATGGAAATACAGAGCAGCCACATGACCTTAATGTTTTGTTCTGCATCAGTCATTTGGGTAATGGGCTTTACCGATTCTACACAATTTTGATATGATTAAGAAAGCTTCCTTTTTGTGAGCAATTTGCCTTTCTGATACTCTCTTCAATAACTGTTCTAATCCACTCTCAGTATGTTATACGACAGGTGCCTTCATGTTCTCCCTAAGATTGTCAGTGTTATAGCATAAAGGGGGTTTTTAACATGTCTGTCTGAAATTATTTACATAGGGGAAAAAAAACTCCTTGGTTCACATGGTTTAAATCAAAACAGGGTTGAAGCAGGTTATCAATTTACTAATAACACATAAATAAAAAGCAATCACTGAACTATACATTCAGGTTAGGTATCATTAAGGCAACAGATAAATCACAATACACTTATGAATTTAAAAACAAACAAACAAAAAGAAACTCCTAAGCACTCCCCTACAACTCCTCTCTGCAGTTGCAGTACACAGTGCCCTGGGCTGCTGGCACAAGAGTATTCTTGTTGAGTATTCATATTTTTGACTTGGGGGAGCGGAGTGTTACCGTGGAAGCAGGTTATGGGGTAGGTGATGGCCTGTCATGCCACTCACAGCAGCCTAACTCCACAGCCTGTGAAGGGCGCCCTAAGCCTGAAGAAGTTAAATGGGAAAATAAGAGAACTTCTGAAGGCTCACATAGTCAAGTTGCAGCTGTCCCAACTAGAAAGACAGGCATATTGGGAGTCCAACTCAAATGCCTCTATGTAAATGCATGCAGCATGGGGAATAAACAAGAGGAACTGGAGATGTGTGTCCTATTGCAGGGCCATGATCTCATTGCATTTACTGAGACATGGTGGGACAGCTCTCATGACTGGAATGTGCCCATGAATGGCTTTAGGCTTTGCAGGAAGGACAGGCCAGGAAGGCGAGGTGTTAGAGTTGCTCCTTATGTGAGAGAGCAACTGGAATGTATGGAGCTCAGGATAGGGTTGGATGAACCTTGAGTTGAGAGCCTGTGGACGAGGATTAATGGGCAGGCCAACAGGGGCGACAAAGACGTGGGAGTTTACTACAGGCCTCCTGACCAGGGAGAGGAAGTGGATAAGGCCTTCTACAGGGAGCTGCAAGAAGCCTCATAATCCCATGCCCTGGTCCTTATGGGGGACTTCAGCCACCGTGATGTCTGTTGGGATAATCACACAGCTAGGAAGAGACAGTCC
>VZSV01000031.1:6121896-6147692 GCA_013398735.1 Nothocercus julius
GAGGAGAGGAGAGGAGAGGAGAGGAGAGGAGAGAAAAAGAATTCAGTGCCTAATGAAGGAAGGCAGGGATCCCTACAGATTAAACCTATGAGAAAAAAAAAATCTGTCAAAAGTAAAACTACTTTTTCATGGACAATCTTTGATAAAGGTTAATCTGTTCAATGAGTAAGCGCTATACCTAACATCTAACTATTGTTTCCACTTAATATATTTTGAACAGTGTTCTGCATTCATGTTTTCTGAAGAAATGGCCCTATATGTATAACAGATTCCAGTACCTATGACATTTTAAGGGTTGGGTTTAGAGCTCAGTACGATGAAGTGGAATGACATTTAATTACTGATGTGCAGCCATTCAGTTCAGCTAATTATGATCCCTGGAGTTTAGTCATCATATGTAATTAACTTTTACTTTCATAAAAGCTTAATGTGCTGCAAAAGCAGCAATGGCTCTGAATGTTACACTTCAGGATTACTGACAGAATTCAAAATGAATTCTAAAAGATAATTTTTCTCACTAAGTGTTAATATAGCCATCTGCTCTTAAACAATGTAAATTTGTTTTAATAAAAGCACTGATATCATTATCTTTTTTTTTTTTATTATTATTATCTCATGATCATAGTAACCACAGGATAAGCAGGCAGGAGAATAATTCAGCCCCAGACACGCAATCATAATCTATTCAAATAAATCTAGAAAGAAGACTGATGAGCAACATTTCAAAATCCAGCTGGGTTTTCTTTTGTTTTTGTTTTTGTTTTCATTTTTCTTTTCTTTTATTTTTCTTTTCTTTTATTTTTATTTTCTTTCATTTTTCTCTTTTTGCTTTCTTTCTTTGGAAATCTTTCAAACAATTTCAATTACAAAACTTAATTTGATTTTTAAGAAGCCTTTAGCAGTGAAAAAAATGTCTTAGCATGAAATACGAAGGTCTATGAATAGCAGAAGAAATAAAGGTTATGTAGGATACATGACAGCTAGCTTATGTGTGTCAAGTTTACTTTTACTGATCTTTGTTTTGAGAAAGGGAATATAGACCAAAACCATTAAGCCAGAATCATATCTGCTTATACCAAACCATCAAATTGTGCTTAGTACTAGTTGCTGTCAATATTCCTTTTAAGTCTTTTTCTTCAAATATGGAAGAGATATAAAATGAAAGGGACAACTGATGTTATCATTATTTGTGATATTCAAAACTGTTTCTGACCTAGAAAGTCAGGAATGTTCCTGTCCTAGAAAAAGGAATGCTAGCATTTATATGTAGGGATATTTCACTTCTGTTATTTATCACATGGGAAATTTGCATTGACTTCCTGTTTCTACCACTGTCCTTCAAGCTATGGTCTTTGGTACAATATGTGATATAATACAGTCAGCTGCATGGATACTCCAACTAGCTCTGATTCTTTGGGCAAAGGTACCAAAGCACTGTCACTATTTTACTCAATCTTTCTACTCTGGCTGAGATAATTAATTTCTTGATAGAGTTAAGCTACCTATTAACAGCATAGAAATATAAAACAGATAAATGAATGCCTGAGCAACCCCCTGAGAAGTCAAAAAGCAAAAATAAAAATAAAAAATTACTGATATTCTCTATTCATGCCATACATACAGGTTACTACCTTGGATTGGACCACAAACTAATTCTGACAGTACGGACTCAGGCTAAGACAGGAAAGAAACAGGGACTTGCCAATGAGGCAAGTGGTTAAACAGGGACTTGCATGAGGCAAGTTAAGCAATAAGCTTGACCTAGCTCTGGCCAAGACCCTGTGCTCTCAGGTCCGAGTCCTTTTATGAATGGAAAAAACACTTTATACTGGGCTATAGCATAGTTGCTGCAATGTCCTACTGTGAAAGTAATTGTGCAGTGATGAAATGGACTTCTCTGACCCAAAGAACAACTATACCCAAAATGTTTTAGCATGCTGCAGAATTCCTTTTACAAACATAAGAAAACAGAGGTGAGACCAAAGTCTAGGAAGAGTTGCCAAGGGCAAATAAATGTAGGAAAGTGACCTAAAAGGGAATGTTTCTGAAACACTAGCATTAGTTTGGTCACATCATACAAAATAAAGATAATTCAAGAAACTGGAGGATAACAGGGATAGACTAAAGATAGATCTAGTATAGGTCTGAAAATACGATCTTGGCATATTGGTATTATTGCAGCTTTATGTTACAGATAAACTAAAATTCTAGTAATGTTAAACTAAAATTTTGCCTTGGGTTGTTTTTATTTCATAACAAACTTACTAGTCCTGAGGTTTCTGTTTATAGATATAATGGAAGAATTTCAATGAGGATTGCATAAGTTTTTCTCCCTATACTGGCTACCTAAAATTTATTTTTAAAATTAAGAACATAACAAATTTTAACAGTAAGATTTCTTTGTCTGTTAATTTGATCCTGGTATTCTCCATATGCATGCATTTGTATAAAACATTATTGCATTATTTTGAATTTATTTTTGTAGTCCTTGTGTATTTCAATAAAGTTACTGAAAAACAATTTTGAAAGTTAATTTTGTGACTTTGGGAAAGGACTTTCAAACTCCTACTAGTAGCCAGAACTGGCAGTCAGGTGGTTGGAATCTTAAATCGCAAAACACCATATTCAAAATTAGGAGCAGTTTTAATGTGACCATAATTCAGCAGAGGAGCACTATCAGCACCCTCTCTGTCTCTATCAAGATTCTCCATCCTGATTACTGCTGAGAAATACAGATGTCTTGCAAAGTATTTCCTTCAGCCAAAATGCACCATTTTGTTATTTCCAACACCTAAGATACCAGATTCAGTACAGCTATAACCTGATGAAAATAAATGTCCTTAGGTATGTAGGAAATCAGATCAGATCATTTTTGATTGCCTGTGGTTATAAACAAAAAGAATCTATGCAGCTATGATTTGATCCTGAAAGAGACTCAGAGAATAGTTTCCTTCACGTGTCATATTGCAAGACCTAACCAATTAATAACTCAGCAGTAAGTAGAAATCCATATATTTCTACTACTGCCAGCCTTGAGTATAGACCAGTTCAAGGACGGTTTTCAGAGATTATGATACTCTGATTTTGAGTGCAGGTAGGCTTAACCAGTACGAATTATAGTGAATGTTTTCTTTGCATTCATTAGGGTAATTCTTCCCTTTGTCCCTGTCAAATAATTGATGAATTTCAACTACGGACAGGACTTAGAATATAACTGGTATATCTTACATAGAATCAATTCTAATATATCAGATAGTATATTTGTTCCTTTTCCTCTCAATATTGCTGATACTTGCTCTTTGAAAGTTATTTTTCTCATTTTTCTATATAATTTCAATAATGAACTAGATTCTTAAATGGAGAAAAGTACTTCAAGACCAGCTATATTTAGTTCTCAGAAAAAATGCTAGTCTTTTCCCTCTGATGTGGCAGCTAAAGGTATCCCTTCTCTTTCATTTAGCTCTTCACAAGTGTTATGCCCAAATCACTATCAATATTTAAATTATTCCTGTCATCCTACAGTTCAGAATTTCTACCCTTCCATCAAATATATGTCTTCCAGATAAATTTATCCCACATGTACTGATTGGTGTTTTCCAAGTTAAATGTCATCATTTTCCCTTTTAAAAGACAAAACAAAACAAACACTTTATTTTATTTTCCCAGTGTATGACACCTCACCTTCGCTAGCATGTGCAGCTCCTTCCAATCTTGAATTCTTTGTTAGATTATGCATTATTCCGGATTCTGAATTACAGTGTTTGTGACATTAATGGGAAAAAGTGGCCCAAGTTATAAAGGGGAGACTCTATTTCTCATCTCATTGCAGATTTGAGACAAAAACAGAGCATATACTAAAACTTCTGAAGAAGTCCCGAGATTCATAGTTTAATGGTAGTTTTAATGCTGTAAGTTTTCAAATCTAACAATTCGAATTCCACTCAATGTCTTTTGCATCTTAACACCCTTCAAATTTGCTATCTGACCTTTTTTTTTTTTTTGTCCTGGAAATATGACAGGGCTGTTTGTGATGTTGACCACATCTTAACTTAACTTTGTCTTGTCAGCTTGATGAGCTTTAGCGGATCTCAGACATTGATTCTAAGTAGAAAATAGTCTAAATATGCTCAAATATTGTATTAATTCAGTAACTGCACAAGACAAAATATTGCTTTCTACATTGGTCACTGTCAATTATATTGTTATTCTTATATAATATAGTATATCAACTATTGTTATATATTCAAACTCTGGTAATGCAAGACTTAGCATTCTTTCTTGTGACATTATCCCATAAAATATACCAGCTTTTTTATTTCCTCCTTTATTCAATAATTTATTTTAATGGCTTAGTAGTTTGCCTAGAGCTGCATTTAGAATTGAAATAATAGTAAGTAATTCTATAATTAACGTTCTAAGGTGCTGTTTTAATGTTGCTGTCTGTTATATCAGTCACTATAGTAATAAAATAGATCCTGAACAATATTTATTTTCTCTGTTGTTCAAGGTCTATCCATTGAAGCTGCTCCCATGTGATATTTACTATTCTTGATGGCTTAGCCCTTCCATCAGTAATATCTGTTCTTAGACACTAAATTTTCCTTGAGTGCTATTGATTACATATGATTGCTTTTATTTACTGTATTTTATCTATTATTCACCAAATGTCACCCTGATTTTAACTGAGGTTTAACTCTTGGATATTTACAAAGGCTTTGGGAAGAGTTAAAAATAAATAAATAAATAAATAAATAAATAAATAAATACAAAGATTATTTTGGGGTGATTTGCTTAACTTCTAAGGTTTTACATGTGAATTTCTTATCTGCCTACCTGCTTGGGCCAGAATTGATCGTATTTGAGGCCATGAGATAGGCTGTTAGTGGCTTACTATCTTTCTGCACCAGATTGCTACTGCTATGTATTGTTTGCAAGTGTGCGGTCTTGTTTACAGACTTGTCTTCTGTGCCTCCAGAGGAGTCTGAAGTCTTAAATGACAAACTTTGAGGTCACACTTTATTGAACAAATCTTCATTAATTACCTCCAGTAGACCACTTGCATCAGCAGCCATCAACAGTCTAATGAGCTAAGTTGCATCCAAAGGTTCCATGCAAATGTGAAGGAGAAAAGTTAGAGCTAATTTTTTATCTATCCTAATTAAAAGTGATTGGTTTTTTTCCTTACTCTCAAATAAAGCCAATATCTTAACACAAAGATATTCTACTTTAACTAACCTCAGAGATTAGCAGGAATAGTTTCTATCACTTTACACAATAGCATTTTAAATTAAACTTGATAAAAGAATTTTGCAGAACTCATTTATCTAACTAAACCTTTTGGGCAGAGAGTTAAAGTAAGTTAATTAATACTAACACTAGCACAGTCCTGAAAAGTGACAGTGTTAGACAGATTATATTAAAGTTTAACTTTTTAAATTATTATTTCTTGAGCGACACATTCAAGTGAAGTCAGTGTTAGGCATTCCTCAAGTATAGTCCACTCCGTTGACCAAATAGTAAACGGATTATACGGATATTGCTGTATCGGTGATACCATCTGTTCAGTAAGGTGTAGAAACAAATACATGGGAAAATGTGATCTTTAGATATCAAAAGGACATATCAGTGAGAATAAAATTCTTCATTCTGGCCAGACTCCAGCCCAGGCCATTATGTTTGAACTGCTTAAATTCCCCCAATAGTTTTAACTGCACATAAAATTCTACTTCAGTTCCCATCTGCATTGCTCCCATATATTGAGGAGTAGACACTGTATTTAACCAGTGGCAACAGGCGTGAAAAAGAACCCACCATACCATAATGCTATGTCTTAATTAATGTATGTGACAATATGGAAGAAATTCACATTAATCAACTGTTTAGAAGCACAGTACTTTCTTAATGATGATGAATGTTGACTAAAGCCTGTTTCAGTGTGGACAGTACTTACTTGTTTTCAGCCTTCTCCCTCTATTATGAGATGCTTTTCTGGAGGTAGCCAAGATAGTGAAAAGACCTAGGCGCATCACTGCCCTTGGAGGAGCAGCTATTAGGGTTGAACTTTTATCTGTGTAACATCAAAGATATGAAAAGCTTGATGCAAGGGCATATATGGAGTACAAAAAGAGGTCTGTTTCTTAAAGAGATGGTTTCACTAAGCTATTTATAAATTTGCTTCAGGGCTTTTAGTCTTTTCAATGTTAGAAAATGTCTAACTTTCAGGCTAAATTTCTTCATCAACAAATTGATAGAAATGTGATATTGTCCTATTGACATCATTCAACTAGTTCTTCTTCTACTAGATGTTTTTCCAAAATCACAAAAGTATTTTAAAATGCTTACTCTAACTTCTTTCAAACTGCATATGTCTGGGCTAAATTAACTGTGTAAACTCTGAGCATGTCTATATACAACTGGTACTCCATTACTGTAATCATCCTATTATCTCTTCTAATTCCAGCTTAAAACTTCTTTTTCAATATATCTGGTCACTACTTGTGTATTAACAATAGCTTGTACAATAGCACAGACAATTCTCTCTTTCCTCCAGAAACTGCTTACTTAATTTATCCAAAAAATGCATTAGTTCCTTTTACAGCTACATTACATTAACACTTCATAATTATCCTCCAGTCAATCTGCTCATCCATCTCTTTTTCATTTTCTATTATCTTCAAGAGATGACACCTTAGCTTAGAGCACAAATTCTTACTTATAGTTCCTAAGCACTTAATTTTGCACTTCTCATAAGTCAATTTAACCACATGTTTATCACTTTAGTTTGTAAGGTTACTTAGTGTTCTTTGTATTGGCGCTACCTTACCATCTTTCTGCTGCCCAAAGATTTCATGTTCACATATATGTTTCTCATTTACAGTTCTTAAAATTATATTTAAGAGATTCAGTCTCAAGAGTTATCCTTAAGGAACACTATTACATGTTTGCTGCTTCCCTTAATAATCTATGTGGCTTTTTGCTGGAGTATTTCCTATGTCCTTGTCTTTCTTGTGACAGGAGAGCCCAGAACTGGACACAGCACTTCAGAAGTGATTGCACCAGTTCTGAACAGAGGGGAAAAGTTGTTTGAAACTGTTGACCTTAGGACACAGCAGGACATTGAAGTGGTGAGTCCAGCAACAAAGAAAAGGTGTGTTTTGTGTAGCAATTTTATAAAAAGACTTATCTGTAATTGAAAATTGGATAGTTATACTGTTAAAATATTAATTAGTCTAAATATGAATTTTTAAGTCTGCGTGTAAGATGTGTTCCTTTTTTCCTAATACAGTATCGGGGTGTAACAGCACAGACATCTATAGCTTTATCCCTATCAATCCTTTTATCTAGATGGATTTTGGTTGCCTTAAATCATGTTATTTCAAAAGTAATTTTCAGTCATTACTGCTTCAATTTACTACAATCAATCATTTCAACATTGTGCAATCCTCCATACTTTCTTTTTTCTAAATTTTCCGTGAGTTCAGCCATCAGTGTTTAACAGTGATTCTCCTTTGTCTTGGTTCCTATACCTTGATTTCATACTCTACAAGAGGAGTCCCATTTTTCCCACTTTAATGCCCAATTTTTGCATAAAGTTATAAATATATCATTATATTATACAGATATACAGGTATTGTTAATCACATCAGAACTTCCTAAGTCTTGGTTAAAGTTATTTTCACATGCTATTTCCATTTATTCTTTTTTTTCCACAGCCACATCTGCATTTGCCCGGTCTCCCTTCCTCTAATATAGTTGTGCTAAATTTGGAGAAAATCCCAACATTCTGCCAGAATTTCCTGATATAAATTTATTTTTAATAATTGCATCATTTCATTGTCCTTAAATGTTTAAATGGAATTAGTTCCTCAGATAGACCTCTCTGCCCAAGAAAGAGCTTTTTCATTACCATCTTGCAACAATGTTTTTAAAAGCACCCTTCTATAGAACATATGTTTTCAAAATCTTGTTCTATCTTCCCTTTCTGAATGGACAGAAGAGTCACCTAAGGCTCCATTTCTGTTGGCAACTTCATAGTTTTTTTTTGTTTGTTTGTTTGTTTTTTAATTTTTACCTTTTTTTTTTTTGGCTTTTCATGCTAGAATTATTTTCATTATATTTTTTTTTTTTATTTTTTCCTTTTTTTTTTTTGGCTTTTCATGCTAGAATTATTTTCATTATAAGTGCTTCATGCCTAGCAGATGTGTAAGATCAATAATAGTAAGATCCTACCTCAAATGAGTAGAAAACAAAAAAAAAGATACTACCTGAATCAAAATGAAATTTGACCTGGATAAGAAAATGGAAGTCCTTTGAATTAAAATAATGAAAATAATATAAATCTTATACCATTTAGGCATCGAGTTCCATTAATAGCAGTCACAAAGTGGCAAGTACTGAAGAATATATTATAGGGTATTGTTATAATTCAGAGGGCTTCAGACAAGCTAGATTTGTCAAAATTTAAATTGCATTTCTTAGAAAAGGGTTTGAAGTATGCCTGTTAGCAGTTATTTTTGAAGAAAAATTTTAGTCTTCTAGAAGAGTAAAAACATGGTTTCTGATGGTAAAATGGGAAGAACTATGAAGTAGAAGCTCTTTTTATTTCTTTTTCCTGTCACAGAAATATACTGAATAAGTAAACAAATAACTATTTCTATTCATTTAGAGGAAAAAATAGAAGAATGGCAGCCAGTAGGAATTTGTCAGGAACAAATCATGTCAATGCAATTTAATTTTGTTTTATGACAGACTAGGAAGCTTTAGGGATAAGAATGAATTATGCTTTGACCTTAGAAAAGCTTTTGACACACCCGTATTTGATATTTGTAAACAAGCAAAGGAAATATTACACTGGATGCAAGTGTATAAATGGGTATACGGTTAGGGAAAACATACCATACTATTAGCAAAACATTCTTTGCCACCTAGGAATGTGTAAGGTGCTGTTTTCCATGTGTTCCTCTTGGGTCAGAGTCACTAAGAATTTGTATTAATATATGATAGGCAATGGAAATAATGATTACTTGCATTTTTCAGGTGACTCTTAGGTCCTGTATGTTTGAGAGGGTTAAAACACAAAGGACAACACTTCAAAATGGCCTTTATCATCTGAAAAAAGTTTTGAACAAACAAACAAAAAAATGTAATCCAATGAAGGTATTTAGGCAAAAAGAAACACACAAATACAGAATAGGAGAAGAACTAATCAGCTAATAATTATTCAGATCTAAAGACAGGGATGTATAAAAAGGACTTGTCTGCTTTGAACAATATTATTAAGGTCTCAACTGCAGCATAAATCCATTTAAGGTGCTGCACTTCCAGAAAGGTGTGTCAGGACCTTCTGTCAGGAAGGTTATAGACATATAGATCCTGCTTTAAAACAGCATGGACTTGATCACATATTGTGGTCATTCCATTTTTTTTTTTTTTTTTTNCTGGATAAGAAAATGGAAGTCCTTTGAATTAAAATAATGAAAATAATATAAATCTTATACCATTTAGGCATCGAGTTCCATTAATAGCAGTCACATATAAATTTACATATGATCTGTATAAACTCAGCTTAAGGGCAGTGCTTTATGAAGTCAAAATTGTATCCTACAACCTTCTATGAGACAATCTGTTCATGAGATTCTCCAAAGCCTTATGTTTCCATTAATTGATTGACTGTTGAGTGATTTATAGACTTTTCAATTGTTACATGCCTAGAAAAAGCGTGATGTATAACAAAAGGCTTCTTAAAGAGCAATAGTTTTTGTGAAACCATTGCAGTATTTACAGAGATGAAAAGAATTCTTAGGTAAGCCCAAGTGAAAGTCACAGAAACCTACTGAGCCTTTTCCAAGACTACAAGTCATTCAGACATTTTTTTTTTCTTTCTTTCTTTTTTAGTATCTCACTTTATCTAGAATAAACACTACTGGTAGAACATTGTAGCTAACATCATATTGAACTGTGTACAGGCTCAAATGTTAAATCCAAAAGTATCATCCTTCCCTGCAATATATGATTTTACACAGCCTTATGAGGCTGCTCTGTCAAGAATCCCAATAAATTGTAATCAGCTGTTCAAACATTATCAAGACTTTTGGCAGATAATCCCTATGGATTGCCGAAGAGGCTACTAGAGTGTGATGGATTGTCAGCCAGTCTGCTGGAATGGAAACAGACTAATATACTTGGTTGTCACTAGTAGCTATTACCCATGACACCACTATCAGACAGCCAGGTTAAAGGAAAAGGGCAGGCAGAGTCCGTTCTGATCTTTCAAACCCATAAAAGTGTGCATAGTGTCAGCATGAAAGTATTTCTTTGAAAGTAAGGCTCTCAGCAGGATAACATTGGTAGCAGAGAAATGATTTAATCAAATGAACAGACAAGCATGTCTGAGAATTCTGAATATTTTGGTATTATTCAGGTACAATCAGGTTTCTGAAGACTTACTTACTACCATTGATTATGTATGTAGACCACTATCTATGTACACTGGAGGCTGGCAATCAAATCAAAGTGACTTGCTTGGCTTTAGGGAATGCAGATAAAGTCTGCATTTCAGTTTCTCTTTTATAAATGGAGCAATATGCTATTTACGGCCTAATATAAAGTGTGGGCCTCATTTCACCTCCAGTAATGTAAAAGTTAGATATTTAGTTCCAGACAGCTATTCAGTCTCTCCCTTTTTTTCATATCAAATTAAAAAAAAAAAAAAAAAAAAAAAAAAAAAAGGAAAAAAAAGAACAACCAAAAACCTTCTCAAAAGCACTCTCAAAAGACAACTCAGTTGAACTTAAAACAGGTTTCGAAGAGAGGGAGGGTGGTTTGATCCTAACTTGCTACATAAACTGAAGTTAAATGAATTAGATTAGACTGAATGAGACAAGGGTAACTTGAATACTACTGTGATAGAAACCAATAAGTAGAATAGTGATTGTTACTACTTCTCCCAGTGCCAGTCTTGTTCTGAAATGTTTATGTATCCTTTCTTGAGTAAAACAAACAGAAAATGAATGTAATGCCCTGTAGGTTTAGTGCCTCGTGGAGGACAATCTGGGGGTATATTCTAAATGTAAGGAGGTTTGTTTATAGTGGTTTTAGAAGAAAGTTCCAAACACAAATATAGTGAAAAGGCTGTTTTCCTTCAAATCTTATCTAAAACTTATTTTCCTTTTTTAAGGAATAGGAGATTTCTTAAAAAAAGGAAAAATAAGATGAATCCTATCTCACTTTGGCAACCTAAAATAGACATTCCCTGAGATAATCACATGGTGGGGTTCATTTGCCTAAGCAGTAGTGTGCCATGACCCTTTTAAGTCCTTCAGTATCTGAAATTTCTCCATAATTGGCAGATATGAAGCAAGATCAGACCCTGCTTACCCTAGATGACTACACTCAAGAAGTGTACTAACCTTTGGTGGAGGCTTGGACACACAAGACTTAATCTTAAAGCAGCCCCCCATATCAATATATCCACTATGCAATCTGAAATTTACATCTTACTTTACATAACCAAAGATACAGTAATCATTCAGTTTTAAATTAGCAAACATACTATTTTATGTTTAGAATAATTTAATTCTAATTGGTGGACTTAACTGAAAAGTTAACTTTGAGTTTAGGACCTCTCCTAGAATTACTGTCATCCAGATGACAGAGTAATGCAGATGTCATGAAAATAACTGAACATTAACACATTTTTATTAGACATTTCAAAGTATTTCTACAGTCTTATGTGCTTCTTGGATGATAATCTACAGTCAAGTGGCTAGTGATAAAAATGTTCTCTGTCTAAGGCAATTTTTAAAATTAAGGATTCTTCATAAAATAATGAAAAATTTAAAACAGACTTGTGTGTGAATAGGGACATTCTACATAACGTCACATTAAAACTTGTTTTGTTTAATTTAAACACAAATTGATGGAGTAAAATTGTATTATTGAAGACAATATCAAACATTCATTTCCTGAGTTCAATTTCATTCTAAACTAGCAAGTACTTAACACTGACAAGCCCTTGTGCTTTTAACTGAATAAAGGTCAAATAATCAGACATCTGAAAGGACAGCTCATTTATCATCCTTTGATAAATGTGTCAGTAGCTAATCTTTAGCAGTGGATGATAATACTACACAATGAAAAGTTAATGGATTCAAAGCACTGAATTAACCACAACAAGGATATAATGATGCTGTAGAGCAGAAAGTACAATTTTATTCTATATTTTATAGGGAATAATATTTGGGGCTGAAAGCATTAATTACCACAATCTAAACATTATTCTGATAAATAGTGTTCCATAGAGGTCGAGTGATCTTGATAAGAAATCACAATTATGGAACTGATTAAAGTAAAATTTCAGCATACAACTGTAGGATTTCTATCCCACCAAGCTAATTGTTTAATTGTCATCAATTTAGAGGTAATCATTTAATATTTTTTTCTACAAGGTTGTATATACTACTTCAGTAGCTCACATTCTAATCTATATCTTTTTTTTTTATTTCTCTGAAAGAATATCTTTGAACATAGTAGCATGTGCAAAATACATGAGAACCTATCTAAATTATTTGAAGTACTGATCTAATGTTGCATATCATACTTTTGGCTATTTTTAGTAAGTATTTATGAACCCATACAGTGACATGTAATTCAGAAATGTAAGACCACAGAATCACAGCATGGTTGAGGTTGGAAGGGACCTCTAGAGATCATCTACTTCAAGCCCTCTGCTTAAGCAGCGACACCTAGAGCATGTGGCACAGGGTTGCATTCAGGCAAGCTTGGAAGATCTCCAGAGAGGGAGATTCCACCACCTCTCCGGGCAGTCTGTTCCAGGGCTCTGTCACCCTCACAGGAAAGAAGTTCTTCCTCATATGGAGATAGAACTTCCTGTGTTTTAATTTATACCCATTAACCCTTGTCCTGTCTCTGGCTACCACTGAGAAGAGTTTGGCCCCATCTTTTTCACATTCTCCCCACATGTATTTGTACATGTTGACAAGATCTTTTCTCAGTCTTCTCTTCTCCAGGCTAAACAGGGCCAACTCGCTTAGTCTTTCCTTACATGATAGATGCTCCAGTGCCTTAATCATCTTCATTGCTCTATGCTGGACCCTCTCTAGAAGCTCCATGTCCCTCTCGTACTGGGGAGCCTAAAACTGCACACAGTATTCCAGATGTGGCCACAATATTTCAGGTGTGGCCTGGAAAATAAGATAGTCTCATTAAAAATGAGATATTCTCATTTAAAAATATATCCTTAGCACAAGTAACAAATCTATATATAGTCTGCCATTCTGTTGACTTTTGCAGACTGTGTTTGAATGAATACATGTTGAGAGAATGAATTACCTGATAAAGTGCAATACTGCCAGTTGTTCCTCTGTAAAGGAACAACAAAAGTGATTCCGTCTCCTGAAGAGATATCTTTATTATCACTTGGGTCACACTAGACATACAGCTGAGGTTGAGAAGACTGTAAGTATCTCCCTTAAGTCATATCTGTCTGTGATTTGTTTAAAAAGTATGGTCAATACTACTTATACTAAAGTCAGTGATATGAATGATAAAAAATATTTTCTCATTTATTCAATATTCAATATTCCAGACACTTCACTTTTGTAATTATTAGTCAAAATAATAAAGCCTTATACTTTTAGACTAAACCTGTGTGTAAGAATTGTAAATAACATCTAGATCTACTCATTAAGTTTAGGTGGACCATCGTTGATTAAAATAATAGTGATGCAATAAGGATCAGTACATAATTTATAGTTACACATATATCCTGCTCACAAGAGTTTTGAAGAGACAAGAAAAATGCCTGCATAGTGGATTTTTCTTCTTTTATAAGGATTAATACAGTTACACTTAATTTTCTTACATTTTCTCACATTTTCTCATATGCTGGTGTTTGATAACAGGTTAGTAGTATACTGTTCAGCTGTGAATAGTTGTGCTCTATAATGACAGAAAATTATTTGTTAATATTTTTCTTATTGTTCAAGCAATTTATAATCATATCTGAAACTTTAAATTACAGCTTTCATAAATTAAAGATAAGAATAAGATTTCAATTCTTATAGTTAAGGACAGACCAAATGGACACTGAATTTGCAATTTATCATATGAATTCAAGAAGAACACTTCAAAAACAACAAAAATATTAAACATATCAAAACACATTTAAATAACACACACACAAAAAAAATCTGGTGATGTCTATGCATTTGCTTGACTGTTTCTGCTTCCTACATGGGATTATTTGAAAGTCCACAAGCATTATAGTGAGAAAGTATGTTGGGAAAACTTTTATAAGGTGAGAAAAAAATTTTAAAATTAAAAATGCAACCAGACAGAATAACTAGAGTGGGACTACTCTAACACGGTCAAGAGAATCCAGTATCAGTAGCAGTCAGAGAATGAGTCTTATTATTAAAAACTCTTACAGAAATAGTAAGATCAGATATGCTTTAAGTTAAGGAGAAAGGACAAAAATTTCTGAAGCTGGACCTCTTCTGAAAACATAAACCCTCTGAAAGTGATGTGGAAATTTTAGAAAGGACATTCCTCCAGCTACCCTGAAGGGGTACATCCCTGCTGGATGCTTGGGAGCATTCTCTGTTACGTATTTTTCATTCTCCACACAAAAGGTACATGAAAGTTTACCAGTTTCTCCTGAAGATTGCGTAACTACGGTATAATTAAAATTATCTGTGGCACATGGAATCCAAGCAAAAGGTCAAACTGTTCCTATCAACACAAAAATAAATGCATTTAGTTTAGTCTCATAGTCTTTTATTTTATGACTATTGCTGCTTCACAATTAATATCTTTAATCTTGTTTTAAGATGTACTTCTACAACATAACCAGGAATGCTTTATGGATGCTTGATCTGATCTGAAAGATCCTTCAAAAATTTTAAGACATTACACATTACACTGATGTATAATATTGTACCAAGCCAAATCTCCATCTTTCAGTAATGCATATCACTAATCATCTAGCAAGCAGGGGAAAAAAAAAAATAGTGAAACGCAGGATAGTTTAAAATTATACATTGTCTTATATGGAAAACAAGACAGGTGTAAACTTCTTTATTTCTCTAAATCATCTAACACCATGGGGCTTCGGTCTGACTAAGAAGCCTAAAGATCATTGTAGTCATGATGCTTAGGATTTACTGAATAAAATGAAGATATTTTCAAAGATATTTTCAAAGATGTTTTCACAGAATCACAGAATGGTTAAGTTTGGAAGGAGATATTTTAAGGAGGAAAACAAAGAAACAAAAAACCAAAAACCTTTGTATTAGATATATACTAATCAGAACTGTGAGATCTGATAAGAGGCACTTGTGAAAGATTTGGTAATGTTATGTTTACTTGTTTTATTTATAATGAAGTATTAAAAAAAAAATTGCACTATTTACAATGGCTGATTTCACCTGGATTCTCCTATTCTCACTATTCACGGTCTTATTATTATTCCAACTATTCTTATTGATAATAATTATCCATACTAATAATTATTAAAATAATATCATAATGTTATATATTAAAAGTGTAGTTTTAATTTATATTAATACTAACATTAATATCAAAATAATAAAAGTAATGGTACTGCTCAGTACCAGTAATACTACTGTTTTGCAGATAACATACTGTAAGATGGAAAAACTCAAGAGGTTTGGAGACATGCCAAATCAAATCTCAGACCATGCTGGCTTTGAAAATAATGCCTATTATCCCCTGTGAAACTATGAAATGAATAGATTGTGAAGTCATAATGCAAGTAGCTAGCCTAATCTCTCCATTTCTTCCTTGAAAATTATTTAAAGAAAAAAATAAATTATCCCTGTAAAAAATCTATCTTCATTCCTCATTGTTGAACTGTTTGTGTTCACTGTGACAATGCTTTACTTTAGAGAGCAATGAGGAATCATATTTATTTACGTCATCTTGAAATCACAGCCTTGACTTGCAATTCATGTCACTATGCTAAAAGAATATGTTTCTGCTCTCCAGTTTTAATGTTCATCAGCTAGTCCCTTCTTGAAGAATTTTCCTTTCTGTTTTCAGTTTTTATTTGAAGCTTTATTCCTCCAAATATATCTGACATTATTTTCAGCCTCCTTAAATCCTGGAATGAAGATTAGGCATCTTTAATTTATTCAAAAGATCATTCTGTCTCTTTCCATCTTTCATCTAGTAGGCCTTTAATTTATTAAGGTATCTCTCCATTTGTCTTGAAATTGGTTGGAAGAGTCAACTACTGGGAATTAAATTTTCCTTGCAAGTTGTGGTTTGATAGAAAACTACCCAGAATATCCAAAACTTTAATCTATCTAAATCTCTGAAGAAACATGTAAAGATAGTCACAGCCATTTGGACATGATGGTGCCTGAATCATACATTTAAATTAGACAGGTTCTACACTGTTTGTTGAACTAATAGGTATAAATCAAATTAATGTGGAAGTTAATGAACTCATGTTTCATGCAGGCTTTTCATTTTTATTGTACCCTGACATAAGACACATACATGTTCTGCATCACAGTTATGGCCCAAGACCATACCCAGAGTGACCCACAGAAAACCCTCCTGTCCAGTCACCATCTGACTTTAATTTGACTAAAGCCTAGGTTTTTCTTACTTGCACTTGTGGACCTTGATCATTCTTATTGCATTTTTTGAATCCTTTGTACTTTCACGAATTTAAGTCTTAGGACTTTTTTTTTTTTTTTTTTTTCTGGGCTATCAAGGAAGAAATACGGATTCTTTAGATATTTCTAGCGGTTTCTACTAGGTATTCTACTCTCTATTGTTAAAGTTGAAAGAAAAACGGATTTGCAAAAAATCAAAAATAAGCCTTCTAGCCATAATTTTAAGTCATATTTAATAGAACTGTTGCAGATAAGATAATTACACTTGACTGCTTTGTTTATTTCTTTGTCAGCTAGTTTTATTTTTGTCATAATTTATATATAATTTAACAGTGATGTCAGTTGTTAAGAAATGATTTACTGCAAACATTTTGCCTGTTACTTTGCGCTGTGCCCAAATTCAGCATTTCATAATGCAATTAATATGCACATGATTGTTCATAAAAAGCTCTTCTTATCCTCCAAATATGTGTGCTTCTCACACATCACTTCACTGATAAATGGGATAATTGCTACTGTCACTCTGTGTACAATGGTCAGATACAGCACTATTTAACCATTTAAAATATTGGAAAATATTTTGTTGAATATAGATTTTTTTGACAATGCTATTACACCTATAACATTTAACAAATGAAATCTATTACCATTGTGATTAATTTCAAAAGAGAGCTTCCAGTCAAGCAATCTGTATTTAGATCAGAAACTACAGGTATTTCTAATTGTTCATGACCAAATCTATACAGGCATACCTAATCTTTGCTTAGGTTAATAGCACAGACATTCTGGTACTTAATTCATTTAACCCACTAACCCACTAGAAATTCCCACTAGCTTGTATATTTCTGAGCTTTCACATTCAGTGTAGAGGCACTCTTAAAATATTGGAAGACTAGGGTGACTCTGAGATATCGCTCCTGCCAAAAAATGCATAATATTTTAGTTAGAAGTTTAAATGGAAAATGCTAATTGTGACATGTAAATAACATGGCAAATCCATGGGGGAATTGATCTGATGGCTTTTGGAGATTTTTTCACTACCTATGCAGAGAGCTTGAAGACAAACAATATGTTACTTACTTGTTGCAGTGAAACAAATAGGAAATTTGAAATATTTCACATTGACTGAGACCTCTTTATCAGGAGGAGATGAGCTCTACCTCCTTTCTTCTGCGAAAAACAGACAAAAAAGTTATTTACAATTCAGATGTAATAGGAAAATGCACTTGATATTCCCTTTCATTTGAGAAAAAAAAAAATAAAAGAAAGAATAAGGTGTTTTTGTCAGTATTGCTTCTACAAAATTCTTATTACTTGTTAGAGACAATTTGGATTCATTTGCAAATGTTTGTAAACTTTTACAGACATACCAATAAATAACCTAACACTAATAGCCAAATGAGTAATGAACAATTCATTGTTGAAAATAATGCAAAAGATGTAACATCAGAGTAACATGAGGCCCTCCCTCAGAAAAGGTTTGCATTCTCTTAGTTGTGACTAAAAAGAGTTTCACATTGCATCTTGAGGGTGCTGTTGATTAAATTTATTATGCAAGCAGTCACCTGTGAACAGTTTCTACAAAGTTTGGTGAAGGACATTTATCATTCTTCAATTAAAATGTCAAATCTAATTAGACTTCAGCTCAACACATTGTTCCTTATCTCAGTGGCACAATGAGAAAGATTTTCCCTTGAATTCCTAAAAAGCCAAAAAAGTATTTGTGAGTGTTCCATGAGGGACAGGGGAGCTGTTCGGTAATTTTTTTCATGTTCAACTGAATTAATCCATCAGCTGTTTATAGCCCGGCAAGTGTCTATGGATTTGATATTGTGCCTGGATGAAAGAGAGATTCATTCTCACAAGACTCCAGATCAAATTGTTCTGTGATGAGAAGAGATGTTTCCAGGACTCACAGATTGTTTTGATGGTGACTGACGTTGAATATTGGCTCTTTGGCAGGGTGGAGATTTCAGTACTCATTTTTTGGTGCTTGCTTTTGATCTGATATGACACAGCTTAACAGAGTTAAACACTAAATGATGTACAAGATGCTCTTTCAAAATAAAGGTTTCAAGCAATGTCATCCGTAAGAGTATGTGGAATGTGAGAGCATCTGCTTCATTAAGGATATCTGAACGAGGACCTCTCCAGAGCAGAAGTGATTGAAAGCAAAGGGGGAAGAGATAAAGAAAAAGGAACAGACACAAACCTGATAGATAAGGGATAAGAAAGACAATGAAAAAGACTGAAATTCTTCAGTCACTAACTGGTGGGCCATTAAGGACCTCTAGAAATAACTTTGGAGAAAGCCAAACTGAACTTTTAAACTGTTAAAAAGGCAGACATGATTTCTTATTGTTCACAGGGATCTCTGAGATTATGCAAAACTTACTGAGGAATATTTGGGCGAAGGGATTGGAGAGGAATAAAGAGGTAAATAGAAAGGAAGGAGTATAAAAAGGGACAGTTGTGTGTAGGCAAAGGCCAGTCAGTACATTTATCTGTTCAAGTCCTGAGCCTGATAACCATTGTCTACCCTATCTTTTTATCAAATTCTTTCTTAACTATATTTCCATATAATCTCTCTCAGTATCCTATCCGTGAGTGCTATAATGTCTAGGTGCCAGTTAGACAAACATGAGGGAATGAGTGTGGGCAGCAGTTGGTATCAGAACTTCAGTGATGATGGTGCCCATATCTGTATCACAACTGGGATGAGAGAGGTTCCTAGGGTCAGCCACTGGAGAGAGACTAGTGGTCATAAGACCCATGTGTCATGTGGGCCAGATAATGGAGGTGGGTTGAATGAAAGAGAAATGAGTGTCTCAGCATCATCCCTGAAGCAGGGACCAGGGGTTGTAGTGCCTGTGTGCCTGGGCAAAGCTGCTGCAGGGGCTGGAATGTCCATGTCTTCCCCTAAGCTGTTATGTTGTGGAGTTTTGGGAGTGTAATAGACTAGCAAACTCTAAGTCGGACTAGACATCGAGTAGTACAGTGTGTGAAGGGGCCAAATATCCAGGGAGGCATTTCAGACAGACAGAAGGGCTATCATGGCATTCACGAGGTCTGGGAACACATGTGTGTTTGTGGACTGGAGAGATGGATTGCGTGCTTTCACTAGTGAACTTCAGACTTTACTAGTTGGAGAGGAAGAAGGGGACTTGGCATTTATATTTAAATGCATGGAGTTCAGAGACGAATGCTTTTGTCATAAAGCAATTTAGAACCCATAGAAAGACACACCAGAAGGTCTGTGCAACAACAGAGCCTGCCTGAATGAAGAACTGGCAGGAGAGGGAGTAGAATTCAGTGTTCAAACTGCTAGCAGGGATGTCTTTAGCTACAGGCATAGATGTTACTCAGCAAGAAAGAGACTATATGAAGAGGTAGGTATGATTTTAAATAGCATATGTTGTTTAGATGGTTATTAAATGTCTGGTGCTTAAGCATAGCAGTAGCAAATACAAATACAATTCAACAACAATCCAATATGATACAGCTAAAACAACTGAAAATAACTGGCAATCGTGGCAACAAGATAATTACAAGAATGGCAGCAGATAATAAACCCTTAGCAATCCTATCAAATAAGTAATTAATAATTCTGTCGATGATACTGGATTACTACGAACTCAGCAGCATGCTATCATTAGAACAGTTATGGTTATGGCAGACAATCTCAGCCCCAAATTTCTGAATTCTCCCCATTTTCTAAAGCTCACTAGATCTCTGGCTACTTTCAGTCTGCATTCATGCCATGTGGTATCCAGGAGTATCTCATCAGGAGTGTAAAGGTGGCTTGGAAGAAAAATTTGCCTCCATAGAAGTTGGATCTCAACTGCTGTGGTCTGCAATGGTAATTTTCTTCTGCTTCATAATGTTTGAGTTGTCTTTTATCTCCTCAAAACACTGAGCTATGGTCCTCCATTCTTTGCTTTCTCAGTTTTCCCAATTGACCTCTGTTTTTCCTGAATTAGTTTCTCAGGCTGGAGATAACTGGTCACTGTTTCTTGGTCATTGTGCCTTTGTTCTGCAGATGTACCTCTCGGGAGTTAATTCCTTGAAAATAAACAAAGTTCACAGTGCCTTATTCCTTCATCATTATTCCATTATTTTTGTCTGTTCTATGCTAGCTGAGCAATTCTTTAGTTCAACAGTTGTTTTGGTCAGTAGATATTCCAAGACTTAAAGATTATATTTAATCAGCAATTTGGCTAGTCCCTGTCTATACAAAATCAAATATAACTGCAGAATTAATAAAAGCTATACTAAGGTTCATCTTGCCTTCAGCATCAGTCCTTCTGTGATAGGAGCTCTAGCCATGTGTTAAGGGTCAACCCAACTCAGCGGTTCCATTCTGTTGCAATAGCTCTTTATGATAAGACCTTTTGGCTTATCCAGGCTCAGCAGTTGCCTTCTGCTCATAGAGATTTGGGGCATTCTTAAATTTCTCCTTACATAAGCAAAGCAGAGGAACAGTAAAAGCAAAGGAAATGTTAGCATGGAGTCCAAAAGAAAAAGAAACACTTGGATACATACATGCATTTATGTATATTGACTGATTGAGGAGAATGGATCTTTGATGAGAAAATATCCTAGACTTTTCTGTAGAAATTAAGACCTCTCTGCCTAGCTGTTCTTTTGTTACCAGGATATATCTGGGGCAACTGCTCAATTCCACTTTACAAGAAGGATGAAAGCAAGTTGCAACTGCAGGCAATTAATAGTACATGAGATTGTGAAGTGATAGTATCTAGAATTGGTAATACTTTCTAACAGATATTAAGACTGTCTTTCCGACAATCATCTGCAAGCTAAATATTATGAAAATGTTGCTTATAAGCACAGTTTGTTAGGCTTATTATTATTATTATTTTTCTCCAAAGTCAGTTGCTGACTCTTTAAAACTAAAGATAACAAAAAGAGACTTTTTGAGAATTTTGGCTAATCTGCCTCCCTAACATCCTTTGACAGATTTACACATTCTTTTGTTCATTTGTTGTGCTTTCTCAGACATAAATATAAAAGTTTTCTGTTAACATTGTGTATTATTACATTTTCTTCAAGCAGTAATGCACTTACTCATGCTTTATTTTTCTATCTTCATAATGCAAGCTCTCTAAATTTTTTATATGTATATCGATTATTTAGGACACTGTTAGTCTGATATAGTCTTTACAGTACATATTAATTACATATCAATGCAATATGATTTTCTATACTGTGAATGAATCCAGAATTTCTAATCCTGATGAAGTTATCAGCATTTCAGTTCTTCTCACTAGAAGATTTCATACTAACACTGGGAGAATTGTAAACAACTGTGAAGCAATTAATAATATCCACCATGTTAGGTAATGAGAGTAGAAGAGTGTGTATTTTAGGGGTTCGACGATTAATATAATCTGACTCAAAGAGTCCCTGATTCTCTGCTTCAGGGAAAAAGAGGCCCCTCAACATATGTGAAGACTGAATTCAGAATTCAAATGGGATGAAGAGCAGCTTATATCCTGGTGCCTAGGACAATCCCACTAAGGAAAACCAGACAGTGATAATTGGAACACTTAAAAACATGTTTACAAGAAATGACTGCATGCATCAAGAGAATATTCTGTTCTTTGATTTTAAGTCCAGTGGTGGAACTAAATCAAAATGCTTGCACTGTGCACTCTGATGAAAATTAACAGATGGCCTCTTTTTCTCGTGCCATGAATAATTTTTGCACATGCACTTCAACAGTAAACTTCCATTCCCTTCTCCCCCACCACCAAACCCTCTGAAAAAAAGGAAATACTGCAAAACATGAATGATAGTGAGTCTATGAGATTATAAAGAGTCTGCTTCTCAGTTAATATATTTTAGTTGATATATATATATATCAGTTGATATATCATATATATTATGAATAAAGAACAGAAAACAAATACTCACTTCAAATAATATTCTCTGACACACACCTTAGGCACACACTTTCTCAAGCCACCTTTTTGTTGCCCATCATTATAAAATATAATCAAACTATAAATTGACATATCTGTGAAACATCAAAAGACACGGACATCATTTCCCTGTCTTCTAACTTCATTCTAACTCGTCTTCTCCGTTTCAAAGTCATTCCAAGTCATCCTCTCTTCTATTTCTGCTACACCTTATATCTTCAACTATTTCATTCATTCAATGTCATGTCATTATTTTATATAAAATATATTATATTCCTTTTCTCATTCCTTTTCTTTTTCCTGTTCTTTTTTTTTTTTTTACTCCATCATCTTTCTCACACTAGTATTTCTAAGTCATTTGTAGTACTATTTCTTGAATTTTCCACATGAGTTTTACAATTGTTTCATTCTCGTATACCAAGAATAAAATGTGGTGGAAGCTCTCAGAGATTTTTGCTGTAAAGGCAAAACTTTATTTATTTTTTAATTTAGTGACAACTAGATTTATAAATGTATTTGAGGATCTGTGCTAAAATGACTGTCTCGTCCATCCATTCACAAAATATCCCATCAAAGTAGGAAAGGCTGGGAAATTGTGGACCCCGGGTGTTTTTCACCAAGTTAATGCCCCAAATGTTAAAATTATAAAATCATCCTTAATTTTTTGCATGGAGAACTTTCAGGTCAATTATCTGATTGCTGAACTACTAATTAGAAGCAGGCAATCTCTTGAGCTTGTATTTTAAAAGAAAAGAGTAACAGAGAGAGTATCTTAGGAGAAGAAAAGTCCACTAATGATAACACTTTTCACTGAGCTCTCCAGAAACCACTTTTCCTCATATTTTAGTTACTGCAGTTGACATGCGCTGTTAAGGAAACATTTTTAGCATAGTAGGCTCGGCTGTAAGAAACTATGTCTTCTTTTAGCATTTTTTTTATCATTATATTAATGATTTAATCTTCATGCAAGGTTTTAAATTTTGTACTTTGCTCCTATGCTTAGAGAATTATAGGAATATTATTAATTCATACTTTCACAGACTTTTATCCCAGAAAAGGAAAATATTTCATCCAGTGTGCCCTACTGTGCAATACAAATCCAATTATCTGCATTTAACTAAGGCGTATCTTCCTGAAACATATTCAGACTTTGCCAAACTTCATCAAGAGATGAAGATTTTCTTTGACTCCAAAGCAAAAACATGTTCTGTGCAAAAATGGATAAACTTTCAATAATCACTTTTTGACTTCAACAAGACTATTTTTATGTGTTATAGACAGGCCTTCCCTTTCAATCTCCCCACCCTCCCCACCCCTCAAAAAAAAAAAAAAAAAAAAAGGAAGCAATGATTTACAGTGCTCACTTGTCAAGTGTGGATCCTATAGTAGGTCACAGACGATGCAGTCTATTCGTGGTATTTCTCAACTATACTGTGTGAAGAGATCCGTGTGTGAGGACACGGATCTGTGGAATCTCCATATCATTAATAAAAGTTATAGATTTTCAGATAACATTTGCAGTATCTAGTTTCAGTTCAGATGTTAATATCCATGCAAATAATATGTTTATATATAATTTATATGTATGAATATATAAAAAAAATATTAAAAATTGTATGCAAGGAATTAGTATACCTTTAAATAATGCTTGCACACTTAGGCAGACCTAAGGTTTCCAGAAGACACCAGAAACTTGCTAGACCAGGAGCCTAAAAATCAAACCAAAAATGTATTCCATTATGTTTTGTCGTTCATACTGGGCATAATGTAAAAGTGAAAAAGACAGGCTATCAGCTAGTTCTGTTAACTGCATTACTTCAGGGCTGGTCCTCTTCCTCTGAGTCATTACAGCAACCATGCCCTAGCAGATGTATCACACAGATTGAGTGGATGGGTCAGCTTGTACAACAAAACCAAAAGCTAAAACAGGTGTTGTGGTCAGATGGAGAAAACAAATTGTCTGTATTTATCACACCAACCTTAGGGAGAAGCTCTGGAAACAAACGAAAAAGCTGCAGAGTCCAAGTGATTATCCATACCTTTCACAATGGTGCAAGGACTTGAGCTGACAAAAGACAACTTTCTTTCTTTTTATTTATGCTTATTTTTTGTTATTGTGTTATTTTTCTACAGTTTTTAACATACATCTCTAGCTCCCTGTTCCCAGACTGCTAAACCATTTTTATTACAGTAAATAGCAGAAATGAGAAACCATGACCTGTTCTTCCTTGCACAGAGATGTTTGCTTGCCCTCTTTAAATTTCAGCAAGGGAGAAGTGAAAAGACAGAGACAAAGATTGTGCAGTTACACAAAGAAGATAGAAATCACTCCCTTACACCTTTCAGTCATATCCTGTTCACTCAAACATTCATTTTACATGAAACAGAAAAGTCCAGAACTGTCAAATGAAAAGAAACACATTGAGGGACATGCAAAGTAAATAGATGTCTCTGTCACAGCCTGCTGGGCACTAACGACAGAGTCAGATAACTTGAGACTAAGACCGGTTAAGAAAAGTACTTTGGCATTGCCTCATCAGTCATGCTCTGGTTCATCTCAACCTCAGGTATTTACAAATGGCATCTACAGGCATCTACATGACATAATCAGACTCCTTTACAATCAGTGGAGTAAAACAGGCATTTACAGGATTCTACTTGTCTTATCTTAATGTTTACCAAAAATAAGACAGGGGAATTGTGCCACAGAAGTGTCCATTCATGGTCAGTGATCAAAGGGAAAACCAAAAATAATTAGATTTACTTATCTGCACAGTTGGTGTGATGAGCAGTTAAAAAAAAATCCCTTCTTAACTGTAAATTTGACATTCCCATTTTGCTTTTTCTTTATGAAGTACAGTGAAACTACAGAGCCGATGTTTCTTTTAAGTTTGAGTCATCTTTCAAGTCTTCATTCCATAACTTCATTCCTGTTTACACCTTCTCATTAATTGACTGTAATTTACTCATAAAATTGAAACTCTTGTTCTTTCAGGCTGCACAATTGTACAATTGCTTCTCTAGGATAATATCTGCTTCTAGATTATCTAAAGCAAAGATGATATTGCAACGCTGCATCAAAATGAATGCTATGAATGCAGTCTTCATCTATAACTTTATAGTTAATGAAACAGTGTTGTCAGATTTTTCTCAGGCCCATATTTCCTACTGATCAAGAATTAGCCTGTAC
>VZSV01000031.1:6203545-6217748 GCA_013398735.1 Nothocercus julius
CACAACTATTATAAAAATGCTGTTTTAATTTCTCGGGGGTTACTTTTTTTTTTTTCCCTGTCATGGGGCACAATAATAAATTTACCTATTTTTTTTTCCAGTCCAATACAGTAATTAAAAAAGAAAACAAAAAAGAATTGTAGAATTATTAAAATAATTAACAAAATCAGTTAACCTATTATAGCTACATTATAAAATGAAGACATTAGAAACCATTGTTATATCTGGATAAGATATATCAAGATCTATAGGGTTTGGGTAAAAGCAAACTTGAATAGACTTATCTTAAAACTTACATTCAACATTTGTATATATTGTTTACAAGGTTTACAAAATTGCAGAGCTATAATTGCAGACAAAATGCATATATATATATGCTATTACCCAACTTCATTCAGCATTTACTACATAAAAGAAAAGATATATACATTTATGTATATATACATATATGTATACATATATATTTATGTATATTTACAGATACAAATGAGATGTATATTATCAGATTATCAGATATGTATCATTAAGCTTATACTTGGGTTTGCACAAGCAGTGGTTGAAAGCAAAGCCTTTAGAAACAAGGAACTTTTCCACTAAATTAACTTGTTTGCTTTGTATTATCATCCTTCAAAGTGTTAATATTCCTAAAATGAATTATAAGCCACTAATTATATGAACACTATACAGAAAGAAATCCAGAAAGATTCAGATGAAATCTATTTGTTGCACAGATTCAGGGGTGTGATCATGCACTTATTTAAGTCAGTATCAAAGCTCACATTTTCTTTAGTTTTGGAAAGTCAAAGCTTATGTCTGACTTACTCAGAAAAATTGAGAAAAAAAGAACATCTCACAATAAAAAAAAAAACAGTAGAAAAATATGATATCTGAGATAAACATTAAGCAATAAATAATGTGTTTAGGTAATTAAATAAGGAAAATAATTCACTGAAATTGTATTCAGTACTCATCTACTTCTGGTCATAGCAAAAATTTAATAGTCACAATTATAACTCTTATATTTGTTATTTGTTTGTGATATTTCACCTGTGGCAGGGACCTAAGCATTGTCTCATCTTTAAATAGAGAATAAAACAATTTGAACAGACTTCTTCAGCTACTCTGAAGGGGTACCCTCAGATGCACAGAAGGTGGAGCATAATTCACTGTCAAAGTAGCCAAATTCTAATTCTAACATAAATTAGGGAGGTCTGGAAACTATTAGAGAAAGATTTCACAGGCCTGATGGAGAATCATCTGATGTTAGAGGTAGTATTCCGATGCAGATGTGTTGAAAAGACTGAATTGCGGTCTGTTTGGTAAATGTACATCAGGGTTCATCATGCACTGCATTTCCAGTAGATCATAGAGCTACAATTGTCTTAATTAAGTAGGGCAAGGATTTTTCCCACACAGTACAAGCTACCAAAATTTCATCTCATACTTCAAATACTTAAAGAATATAAAGGATTATGATTATAAAAGTCACATTTATTACTGATAACTTAAGGAAAAATGATGTAATTCTATTTTGTTGCTCGTATCTATATTTTTAAATTTTCCTAAATTGAGTTGTTTCCAAATTTGATTGCTTAAGAGCACAGAATAGTGCTTGAAAATTTATAACTATCTAAGAATATAATCTATTCTAGTTTTGTTTACAGTCTGTTGTATTATAGTAGTAGTTTCTCAGATGAAAAGTAATAAAATTATTTTAGTGTACTTTGAAGTTACTGAAAATATTTAATTATAAATTTGATCTTGGATAGAAAAATTAAAATGGGTTAGTACCAATTTCAAAGTATTTTATTCATAGTTAACATATTTTAGAAATCTCTACGTATGTGTGCTGAGAAATGTTTTTTGTGTTTGTTTGCGTGTTTATTTTCAATTAACAGGTGAACTATGTATATTCTTCTAAAAAAGGAAGCTTGGATATAGCATATTTTTCAATGTTTGCTACATCCTTGGATTTTAAAACGGGTTCCTTATGTAAATGATGAGTGACAGAAAGACCAGAGCTGCAATGTCCAAGTCTCAAGAGGACTCATTAAACTGAGACTGTTTATAATCTTGTCCTTGATGTTCATGCACAAGTATCATCCTGTCAGTATCCCTAGAAGCACATTCCTCCTCGTCTCATATCCAGGTGGCCAGGCTGCGTAGAGTGCATGCAGGATTAGCTGCGGTATAGAGAGGGTGACATGTGCTTTAACATTCAAGCTTGGGCTTCCACGATGAGCAATGCAGGGACGTTGCTGGTAGTAAAACTGACTTGACTTTCTGTTATGGGCAGTAAATTTCTAGGTTTAATATTTTTCCTATTTGGAATGCCATAGAGATGAAACTTGCAGCTGAGGAAAGGGGGGAGGGGATTGTTTGTCTGTTTGTTTTAATATGTAAAGCAGAAGGTGTTTACAGGGATGCATGGGTATTGCATGGAAAATGGGTAATTCACAAAGTATAAAACAAGTCAGTATCAAAGTGACTTACAGGTTTCCTAATGACATGTAAGTAACTGGCAATCAGTGAACTCTAGAATTCCAACAGACAATACGAGGCACCCAGGAAATGTTAACAAACACTTGCAAATCCCTAAGCACTCCTGAACAACTACTCCCGAGCGGATGCACTATCCAGTGCCCCAGGCTGCCTTCGTCTCTTGCTCCGTGCTGCCCGTGCTCCTGGTGTTTCACTGTCCACCTCATGGGCATCCCCCCTCAGCATCACCCACTTGGGCAGGTGCCTTCCTGGCAGTTTTGTTCATCATGTCTATGATGAACAATTCCTTTTATTCTTTTTTTATTATTATTTTTTTTTTTTTTAACAAGCTCTGTTAACAAGCCATTTGCCAAACGTGAGCCATGCAAGTACCTCCTACTATGCATACATAAACATGTGCATGTATACACATGTATACACAGCTGTGTTTTACAGATGACAGCTCTATTCACCTGTCTAAACACATGGATGTGTATGTGCTTTCCTCACTGTCTTTCCTTCCTTCCCCAATGCATATTTTTTTCTGTTTTAACCTTCAAAAAATTAACCTCTCCTCTCTAGCCCCTACCCGAGTAATTTTAACTAAGCTGTTGACATTTTGTCTTGTCAGGCTTAGAGCAAAATTGATTTGATTTAATTATTGCCATAAAATTATCAAAGCACTGTCATCTAAAGCAGAGAGCGATGTTATATCAAACTAGTCAAACAGTGGTCATACAAATCTGTGAAGACACTAGTGTGAAGCTGTATGAAGACTGATACAAATAATATCATTAGAAGTCAATGGAGGGGAAGACCTCATAAAGGTGTTTGCTGGGGATTCATGATGTAATAAACATGTCTGCAAGAATTATTTCCAGCCTACATTTTAGCTTGCAAAATTTCAGTTGCTTCAGCAAGGTGTTGTAAACTCATTACTAGCACAATCTCTGATATGCTGCTGTTCTTCTGAAGTATCAAATGTCTTTCTTTCCCCATCGTCCTTCTAACACACCTAGTGTCTCTTCTCCTTTTTGTACTTCTAATCACTTTGTTGGTAGCATCATCTTATCCCTTCCACCATCCTGTTCTCCCCACCACCACTCTGTCTGCTGTAATATATTAATTAAAAGCAAACATACAAAGCAAATACTCCCTCTCTACTGTGAATGATGATTTGCCTGTGTTTTTACAGCCATAACTCTCATAAGTTTCATTTTCTGCTTCACTCTTTCATTTTCTGCTTTGTAATGCATTTTACACTGTGTGTTCATTAAGTCAGGAACCATGTCCCTTGAACAGAAGGATGGACACTAACCTCTGGTGTGTAGCAGAGACAGCCACAAATGCATTGTCTTCCTTCTCCACCAATAAAGTACTTGGGTAGCCATGTAGTTTCTCATTATATACATGGCAAAATGTACTGTTTCAGATCCCATATTTCCATGTGATATTTCTGGAAAGAAGTGCTTATCAGGCCCTGGCTATGCAAAACTGGGAGGGAGTATTATTTTCTCTGCCTAGCAATCTTAGGATTTCAAGAATATCACACTTAGCACACAGATGCTTCAGGCATGACCAGATAGATGTCTGTGCAGGATGCAGAGATTGAGACTTCAAGTTCCTGGACTGAATTAGTTGTAGAAGGGACTTGAATTTATTGTATAAAAATGAAACAAAATTTATTTTCCCCCACTCTCTGGAATCATTTCTCTTTGAATAATTACAGAGTGTCTGTACAGCCCAAATATTTATTCTCTTTCCCTTTCTGTCTGTCTGCCTCTGTTTTTGTCATTAAACTTTTTGTTTTGTACATTTGCTTTTAGACATTACCGTAGGTGATATGGTAGTTAGAATGGTAGATGAGGCAATTCTACCAACAAATGATTAACAGAAAAAAAGGGGGAGGAGACAGCTGGAGAAATTGAAGGCTGGTAGGAGAGAGAGGGACATTTTATGCTTCAAAACTGCAGTAATATATATCAGAGATGACATAAATAATGATCTTTCCCAGTTGAAATGTCTCCAACCCTATGTATTTATAGCCATAGTTTCCATTTTAATGGGTCAATATCTTCTGGCAAAAATCAGCTTCACTGAAAAACACCCAGCTGCCTTTTTTTCCCCACCCACACTTGTGCATTATAGTGGTTTTTTTTTTTGTTGTTGTTGTTCTTGAAAATCTTAAACAAATATATAAGAAAACAGTTTCATTACTTCCAAACACTATTACATTTTCAACATATTCTTTTTTTGAGAATACTCAGAAAAAATATTCTGTGAAGTAAAAGCATACATTAAACAGATGTAGGAAAGCTCTTGAGATCTGACAGGATACTTGAATGCAGATTGCTCTAGAAATGCAGAAGTGCTCTAGAAGCCCCTATATGTGTGTGGCAAAAGTGACAAAATGGCTATAAATCTGCATATTTTGCTATGTTATAATTTTTACTTCTAATGTGCACTTGGTTTTCACTACTCTGTAGTAGCTCTCACTATATCACGCATCATGACCAGCTCCAACTGTTTTGAACCTATGTGTAACTACAATAAATTAGAATCTAGGAGTATCATTGTATATTTTCTGGAAGACTATGTACTCTTATGAAAATCTCTGCATTATAAAAATTAGTGATTTTTTTGCATAATTTTATCAGATATCATAACTAATATTCAGGCTATATTACTGTTACATAGTCTCTGTTACTGTGTTCGTCATGAAGTTGAATAAGCAGAAATAGTAGATTGATATACAATGATTGATATATTTTCCTACCCAAATTTTTTTATATAATCACTCAGCTAGTTTTCAAAGAACACAATATTTCTACTCTAAACACCTATGAGGGGTTAGAGATGAGAGATAAGAAAGAAAATGAGGCAAAAATATGTTCCTTAAGAATATTAGTTATTTTCTGGTGGTAGTAGCACAACAGTGCAGCAATAATACTTTTAAATGATACATCGTAAACCAATTTGACTGATGTAAAGTAAGGCTTATTACCTATTGTATCACAGAGAACCACACTGACTACCTTCCTCTCGTCCTTTTTGGTCAGGCTCAGAACTCAGAATATTGGAATATATCCATATAAATGTAGACTGACTGCATGTAAGACATGACAACTCTAAATATGTAGCTAAATAGGTTGGTCTGTTCAGTTCTTCGAAAAAAAAGGGCTTTCAAACAGAATGTATGCTAAAAATAATTTTAACCCTCAATTTTTAGGCTATTTTAAGCTACCTTTTATTAATCGTCTTTTATTTACTGAAAAAAATTCCAGATCTCACTACCTGCTGGATTTTCCGCAAAAGCAAAGACCAAATCAGTGCTAAAAAAAAAAAAAAGACAGCTAACATTAACAAAATTTGACTCTACCGAGAACATTAAATTTATTATTGTACACCTGCAGATGGTGCTGTGCCACAACATTTCTGGAACAAAATTGGATTAAAATGCATTACTTGGTCTATTCTTTGATCTTTCATTATATATTGCCATATAGTACATGCAACTTTTCTGTAAAATGGCTGTGTGTGAAGTCAAAACTAGGTAGAAAAATGATACATATACAATATTTCAACATCCTAACAATACTTCCATTCTGTCCTGCTCCTTTCTTTCAAGACTGTTAACAGCTACTAATGGATATCATATTTATTTCTATACTATATAGCATTTTAACACTGATGCTTATGAGAGGTAAATTCTCAGTTTCTCAGTGAAGCTACATTTTTAACTCTTTACCTTTCAAATGCTGCAGTGTGTAAATATTTGTTAGCAAAAGCTCGCTTACAGAACATCAACTCCTTTCAGGGTGTCAACTTACTCCCTAGATTCTTCTTCTCCCATTCCTTTCTCAGCTCTTCAGTCTGGAAAAGGCAACAAGTTGGGACATCTTGGTCACCTGAGGGAGTCATCTTGCTCCTTGTAGGGGGAAAATTGCTCATCCGTGGAACACACTCCTGGACTCTGTTCTAAGTCAGACTAATTACTTACCTTGGCACATTTGGAACAAGGATGCGCTTTCGCAGGAGTTCACAAAGCATTCACAGAGAAAGAGTTCCTTGTCCATGTGAGGAAGAACTAACTTCTTTCCTGTGAGGGTGACAGAGCCCTGGAGCAGGCTGCCCAGAGAGGTTGTGGAGTCTCCTTCTCTGGAGATCTTCCAAACCCGCATGGATGCCACCCTGTGCCCCGTGCTCCTGGTGAGCCTGCTTGAGCAGGAGGATTGGACTAGATGATCTTCAGCGGTCCTTTCCAGCCTCAACCATTCTGTGATTCTGTGATCTTCTTTGTTACATCCTTGAAAAGTTAAGGATTGCCCTGCCTTACTCTTATCTTTAGATCTCCTGATTTTTCTTGAGCTCTTGTTTAATTTGCCAAAAAAGACATAATCCAAGTGGTCAGATTATAAACTCATTTGCACAGTAGTTAAGTGAGAGCATAATATTTCACAGCAGAGGACTTGGTAATATGGGTATGTATCTCTGTTCTTACCATCTGCTTTTTCCATAAGCAACAGAACTAATCGATTCTGTCTGTATATGTGCTTGTCCACGTATCTGTTTTAGGTACTCACTACTTTGCTTACTTGATGAGTATTGAGCAAAAATACAGTGTGCTGTATCTGATCCACATTATACTTTTCTTGAATGAATTTCCAGATGCTTTCATACTGCTTATAAAAGGATTTACTATTACATTTCTTTTTTGTTTATATGATTTTATAATCTGTCATAACATATGGCTGAAAGTATGTGTAAACTAGTCTTCAAATTCTATCAGAAATGGCTGAATTCTCTCTTGTTTTATAAGTATTGTGGTTTTGATAAAGCTGAAAGAAAGTAGCTGAAGAAAGCTAAATATGTTGCATAGGAAATTAAACTGAAGTAGTTCTCACCATGAACATCATGATCTTAAATACTCTGACTTTATGGGATTTGCAATAGAGTTTGAGCAAAAAATTTGTTTTTTGATTTAAATCTATTATTAGCCAATAAATGATAGTTATATGCAATAAAATCTATTGAATGCAGTAGAATCTATTGAAGAGCAAGAACTTTGCAATTTTCACATTTACTAAGCAATGGTAACACTAAGTTTACCACTTATCTCTTTACATTAAACAGATAGTGTTAAACTGTAAGTTAGGAGAGCTTAGATTTGTCATCAACTCATGATAATGAGTTAAAAACTTAAACACTAAAATTTTCTCTCATATATAGCAAGTTTATTTTCATGTGATGCATGATGGCATTGCCTGAAGTGGCTATTAAAGGAGTTATAGCTACATTTTTTTTTTTGTTTGAACCTATGGTTTTCCGATCCAATCTCATCGCTTATAAAAATGTGGAGATTTACTAAACTGACATGTGTAGTCTGCTAAAAAGAGAAAAACTAGAAAGCAAACCCAAATGTGTTCTCATAGTCTGTTTAAAGAAGGGTATGGGAAGAGAGAATTAGATGGCATTTGTTGAAAGTGACATTATACATCAAACAATATATTTGAGTTCAGCTCAGGACAGTGAAGGTTTCTGTTTCTGTTTTGTAAATGACAACCTGTTTTCTGCTAACAAAATGATTCTCTGGCAATGTGCATAGCTGTTTTTTTGTTTGTTTTTGAGTGTGTGTGTGATCACTTAAAAGTTATGTTACTTAGATTTAGTTAATTTCTAAAATCACCTGTCTCGTGTATAGGAGTTTACTGGTTTGATCTAATTGTCTTATTGCAATTTATATTAACAATTGCAATTGTGTATTTTTTGATCATTTTTAAAAATTCTGTTTGTATTTAGAAAAGTTGAAAAGTATTTATCTAGAATTCATTATTCTCATTGAATATAACGTTCATGTTTGGTCTAAGATTTTAAATTTCCTAATACTAATCTCTGAGCAAAGTATTAATACATATTAACGCCCCTGAAAGGGACTATTGCTCTGAAAATGCCTATTTGACATCCCCTTTAAAATTTTCATATACATGCACACAATGTCATTGCAGTAATTGTAAGAAATTCAGTACCAGCAATAATTTTTGTATCTTTTTTCCCCTTCTATTTCAACTCATTCCAGTCACTAATTCTATTTGATTCTGGTTCTTTGATCTATCCTGTATTTTTGTGCATGCTTTGAATACTTTTTATAAAATGCTGTATTAAGAAACTGGAAATTATGGTATTGGGGAAACCCTTCCACTATGACATTTCTGAGACGTCTTTATTTCAAATCACCTGGTTTGGGAGCATCCATAAAGCAATCCCATCCAAGAAGGGCCTCATCCATGCAGCTGAAATGTTGTGGTAGGCGTGTGTTTTTTCCAGGGCCTCATCTGTGGTTGGGCATGATCTACATGATTTGTTGAGCAGATCACTTTCTTGGTGATAGATGGAAATTCCATTTCAGCATAAACCAGCAGCACAGTGGACAGCTGAGAAGACTTCGTCTCAGGACCTCAGCTATCCAGACAGTATGCTGCAATGCCTCTCTTTTATGTTATGCTTGCAAAATAGCTTTTACTTTCAATACAACCCTTTTAATCGAAGCTGTAATCAAAATAACCTGAACTAGTTTCTCATCTTCTTTTGGAAGGTATGTATTGGAGAAGATGCAAAAACTTAGGAATACTTCTGCCTCTGTTCGGTGTGCTTTAAATTAATTGGGGAATGTTGCCCCAAAGTGTTCATCTCTGCTCATTCCTGGATTATTTTTTCTGCTGCTTTAAAATTGTAAAATATTCTTTGCTAATAGACAGTTGAGATTTTTTTTTTTTTTTTTTTGAGGAATCTGATTCTCTTTGCCTGTTACTAACCTCTCTAGGTGGTTGGTTAAAATTTCAATGCAAATATAGGACTACAGTGTACCAGTATTTCCTCAGTAGCATATTTGATTAAATACTGTCTTATTTTAAATTATTCTTAAATCATTTTCTTATGACTGTATAGTATAAACTGTTGCAAATACCAGAGTCACTTTTATTATTTATTGTTCCTCAGTTTTGGCTTCATGGGCCACAGGATAGCTAGAGACTGAGCTAAATCACCAGGCTTCAGGCTTCCAAACATCAAGGAATGGTTCCAACAGAAAGAAATCATGGCCCCTTGAATATCCAGCTAGGACAATTGGAGATAGAGCGCTCATGAAGAGATAATGGACAGTTTTTAATTCAAAAAGAGAGAACTATCTATACTTTTGATATCTTTATTTTTGTTGTTGTTGTTTGTTTTTCATAGGAAACTGAGTCAAGATTAATTTTGTATACAAAGATTTAACATATAGTGAGGTTACCAGGGCAACAATGGCCAAGATTTATTGCATTTGAAATGTGACTGAAATATTAAATACAGTAATATAGAACTGGCACTTTGCAGATCCTCAAGTGTCCCTTTCACACTTCAGACTATGCTAAATGCATTGGTTAATGCCCTCTCCAAAAACTTCATTGGCTGAATTTGCCGCTTCTGTAATTTTCTTCATTAAAACATATAATTAATCCCAAATATTTGATCAATGTGTCACTCTCCCTCATTATCCTTAAAACAAGTACCAAAATATTTTGACTGTGTATCAGTAAGTGAATGTCTGGGATACTTACATACAAATTTAAAATGCTTGACCAGAGTACATGGAACTTCTATCTTTTTTATGATAAAACTTCTTTATACTTAACAGATATCCTGCCTAATTTGCAACAAAATAGGAACTTGATTCCCTTGAAAGCATTTTTTTCATGAATTACAAATAAATAATTAATTGTCTGCATGTTTGATGGGGAGGGTGCAGAGGAGAGTTCACTGTTACTACTGTCTCAGTTTAGCTCATGTGAGTCCCAGAGTGCCCATGTTCAGAATTCCAGGCTCCCTGCTTGTCCCATGAAGTATAGGAATTTCCAGAGATCAGTTCAGAGTAACTAGAATGAATATCTCAGGTTAGATGGTGTAAATACAACAAATAAAATATTTTATTATTTACTCACAACCTTGACACACTAGGATACTGGGTTATTTTGGCCATAAGCCAGAATTATTTGTTGACAAACACAGGAATGTACCTGCAAAGTCAGTACAATTGAATATATTTCACCACCAGTGAACATGGCCTATCATGATTTCTCTGATGATCAGAAAGTGAAGAACTGAATTTACAAGACAACCTTCAAACTGGATTTATGGGAGCAAGGAAAAATAAAAGTAAATTAAAATATTTCTTACAGTCAGATATTTCTATTATATCAACCACTCACGTTGAACAACATACTCAGTGCAATTGAACAGCCCTCTTGGTCATTTCTGATTGCCTTTATAAAAACAACTTCTTGTTACAGCCAGATAAAAGTAACAAAAATATTTGTAACCTCAAAACTGGCAGGATCATTACACATTCACCAATATGATACCAGTGCTATGGGGATGCTTAATTTACGTTAAGTGCAAATGATGAAGTTATTTATTTTCCAGATTCACAACAGCAGCTAATGCACTACTAATACAATTTCACATATTTCATTATAAGTCAAAAACAAAACAAAAACAATTAGAAAGTACATGTCAGTAAAGTGGTTGCCACAGAAAGATAATAAAATGATCACCCTAAGGGTCAGTGCTCAAATTACCTGTCTTTTCCACTGTAATTTAGAAAAACAAACAAACAAACAAAAAAACACTAAATACATTTTCCCCCCTTCCTCAGCTTCCTAGATGCATAATACACAGCAAAGAAAGGAAGACTTAATACATTTCTAAGAATAAAATGAATCTTTTATGAGTTATGAGGTATAATAGAGTTGGTATATTTTAAGGCATCATGGTCTGATTTGTGTTTGCAGCACTATGGGTGTGCCTCATTTTGGAATGGCAATATAAGAATTTTTATAGTAAATATAGAATTGAACTCTGAATATTAAACAAGGGTGTGTGTGTGTGTGATTGTGTACTTCTATAGGTACTTTGAATTAAGGAATTTGTGAAGATAATTCTATATTAAAATGTGTTTTTATTTCTTTCTCCTTTTTAGCAAGGCTCTTGATTACAAAACAATTTATCTAGAGTTTGAAAGACATTTAATAACTGATCAGTCAAAGTGAAATTAAAGGAAATGGCAAATTTTTATTATCTAACTCCAATAATGCTCAGTTAACAATAAGACACATTTGAACTTTTATCATAAACAAAAAAAAAAAAAAGGGAACAAAAATAAAAAAGTTGAATCAATGAAGATAATTATAGTAATTTCATCCAGCCCAATTCCTTTTTCAAAGGAATATAATTGCTCCAATATTTTGTTTCTAACCACCTTGTCTCTGAACCAATATAGCCTAAGGACAAACTGGGTAGCATTTCCCCCTTCTCTCTGGTGTTTATCACCATTTTATCAGATTCAGAGATTCAAAGCTCTCTCCTGCCTTTCTAGATCCTGCTCATAATGCATTTTTCATTGTGAGTGAAGGTGGCAGGGTTAAGGGAACAAGGGACTTCCAGTCTGGAACCATCCAGATGTTGTTCCCCATGACAACAAAATGCCACCTGGTTCCTAAGATCATCTGAGTTGTAGTCAATGCTGCAGATAGATGGAAAATGTGTTCCTTGATATATCTTCTGCATGTGTTTCAATTTGGAATGCTCATTCTTTTCTTCTCTAGCTGTTTTAATACTGAAATGGAAATAGGATTTCATAACATAACTCCTTTAAGGAGTTCTCATCTTTTTATTCAAAGTAAAAATCCATAGATATGTTTAAATCTCTTGGCTCATCCCTTTCTGAGGCCTGGGCCCAGGGAGGTGTTTCCTCCCTATTTTCATGGAAAGTCTCATTTAGAGAGTTACAGATATTATAATAATGACCAATGTCCACTGTTTCTTAAGTTTAAACTATTGAAAACTTAATTAGAAATTAGTAAGGTTTCATTTCTTTTTCACCTTTTTAATCAGGTATCACATTTTTTTAAATGCTTTAAAATTGTAAAATTGCTTTTTTTAGTTGCTAAATTGCTTTGAAATCAAGTGCTACTAACTCAGAAGTAGGTTTTCTCATTTTCTCCACAATGTTTTTATACTTTCAGAGTTGAAAAAAAAAAATAAATTACATTAAGATCTGTTTAAAAAAATTGACACCTATTTCAGGAACATGGATATCTATTTAGATTGGTACAGCATTTATACAATGGAATTCTGATCCTGAACACATTTAGCTTATTGCATAATAGTTAGGTCATACTATTATTTTGGATTCCATTAATAAATATAGGTTAAAAAATATTACAAACAGAAGTAGCATAGGCTGACTTATGTTGTCAAAGTTATGTTATAAAGCATAGAATGAACACTTATTTTCTTGCTAGATTGTATAAAAAAGTATGAATTGACTGAATGTTTATTACAGGTGTTTTATTCATACATTAATTATTTATAAGCTGTACGAAGTTTCATTTCATATATAAAATGTGACTGACAATAAATTCTCATACCAACTGAAAGAAATTTAAATGTCTTACTTAGAGAACATAGTTATAAAATGCAAAATGTAGGCCTCTCCTTACACGTCTGTAGAAACACAGTCATTTTTCATTGCTGACATGTCTGATATACTTTGTCTTGTTTTTCTTCTTCTCAAATTCATCCTAATTCTCAAGAGTAAAGTCTATTCCTAATAAGTACTGCTTGATATTTGCCTTTACATACATGACAGATATTTGAAAATGAGTTCTGTCAAAGCTATAGCATCAAATTCAAACATATTAGTCCTGCAAATAATTTGATCTACAGATCTCAGCAGCACCTCTTCCATTCTCAGTCGAACAAAACCAAAAAAAATCCAAATCCCAAACAGTAGAACTGACACAGACCAGTTCTCTGTCTTGTCAGCTTTAAAGGACTGTTCATTATCAATTTGCACACCTGTTACTGTAATACTGAAGATAAACAATAAAGGTTGTTTAAAAATTCTGAATATATTAATTCACTTTTTCTTTTACTGAATATAATTTGATAGTGTAATTTACAGTACTGGATTTAAAAAAATGGATGTTAACTGTTAGAGATGCAGCTTGACAGAAATCCCATGATACTGTTTAAAGGACAAAGTGAATTTACTTTTAACCAACTCTTTTTAATGTTCCTTATTTTGTATAATACTCAGAAGAGCCACTTCAAAGAAATAACTCAGTCTGCAGTGGATTTTTTTTTTTTTTGAGTAAATTTGTTTTTTCCCTGTATTTTAATAACTTTGGAATCGGGAAGACAAGTCTTCTTAAAACTTTCTCTTTTAGTATATTATGTTTGAGGTTTCTAGATATCCACAAGCATGCATATGGCAAATATCTTCCAGATTAGGGAGTCAAGCAGAAATATTAGAGAATATCAATTTTAGGATTTTATTCACCACATTCTTGAAATATCTTTGCAACTAATTATGCAAAAGGTTTTCAAGAAGTTGTGCCAAAAGGATGACCTTGGAGTGATGAATGCTCAGTACGAGGAAAAGCAAGCTGAGAGAGTGACATAAGTTGTCAGTGAAGACCCTAAAGAAAAGATTTACATCATAAGGTCTTTATATTTCCTTCTTATGCCAGTGGACTTCAAGGTGCCAAAACAAAATGATAAAACATTTGCCAAAGAATTCCTGATTTGTACAAAGATTGATGAACGTTTTGAACTTTTTAATGCACTATAGAATAATAGGTAAGTACTGGTACCTCATGAGGTGTTTCTTTATCTTTTTTTTTTT
>VZSV01000031.1:6224407-6236221 GCA_013398735.1 Nothocercus julius
AAAAAAAAAAAAAAAAAAAAAAGCACAGAAAATGTTAGCTGTTGCACTGCTAAAATATCTTTAAGGAGCCGAGCTTAGTCCTTGATGTGCAATCCAGCTTCAATGGCTCAAAAAGGCGTCTTTCTGTCACTGTCATGTGGAGGTCAGTGTTTCCACTCTAGTAAATAGCTGTGATAAAACCTGAAGTATTACTGACTTGCTTAAAATTCAGACAACGTTTAACAAGTACAACTGTCAGCAATAGAGGTCTTGAATAGCTGTAAAGGTTAAATATCAATTTGTTTAAAGAAAGAAATCAAACCCATTCCTCTCCCATACACTGCAAATCTGATGGCATTCAGTGCATTACCACTCCAGACAGACACTTGACTTTAAAGTGTTTGACACCCCCAAAATGCAGAAAACAGTTTTATTAAATGTAGATTACTTTGTGGAGGTTTCCTTAAATAGGGTCTTAATTCCATACAAAGTGTCTTAAAACACCTTGTTTAGGAATCCATACTCTATAGCTGAGCACTGTTTGACAGGCAGGGAATGTTTTCTACTGACTGCAGTAAGTTTTGGATCAGGCTCTTGGAATTCCCTGGAAGAAAGGGGAAAACTACATACAGGAAGGGATAAATTACTACATGATTCCTTGCTTTGGTCTTATGGATTTTTTTAAGATGCTTTTTGTCTCTACATACTTGATGCTGTGAACCCTTCCAAGAAAGAAAGAGAAAACATTGTTCCTATGAATGAATGTTCCCTTATAATCAGAAAGCCATGCCCAAGCTCTTTAAAGGGTGTTAAACGGGTTTAGGCTTCTGGCTAATTTGTTTAAAGCATTGTTTAAAACAGTGATTGTGTAAGAGACTGTTGTGGATTGTGTTTGTCTCGACATTGTTGCCATACCATTTAGGACTTCTTGGCCTTGGCTCTGGGAAGACTGTGATATCAGCTCGAGGTGTTTTATCTACTTCTTGGCCTTGGCATCCTGTCTCTGGGAAGATTTTGAGCTCAGCACAAGACCAAAAAAACAATGCTCGGCAGTGCCTACGGAACAGCGCTTGCGCTCGAGCTGGCGAAAGGAGAGCATCAGAGCACACAGAAAGTGGGTGGACACTTCAAGAATGGGGACTTAAAAGAACTGCGTATTCCCCCACTGGGCGGCGGCTTCTTCCGGGGCGCACTGCTTCTTTCCATGAACATCACCTGCACCGAGACACCTGTACCTGCACCGAAGCAGAGCCAACGACACTTAGCTGCACTGGTGGTGGTGGTGGTAACTATAATCTTGCTGCATCTCTCCTGATTGCTTGCTTTTCCTTCTTTTTCCTTCTTCTTCTCTCTGTCCTATCGTGCTTATGAGAATAAAGCTTACACGGTTGTATGGCAATTGACCTCTTTTGCGTCTTAATCTCGCTCCTGGGATCGTATCGAAACCTCCACGACACCGGATCGGGTCAGACTGTAATACAATATTTTCTAAATGGATATATAGGCATATAATTCAGCTTCACTCTCTGACAAAAAGTGAGCTATTTCTGATGTAAGCTGGAAAGAACAAAACATTTCCCAAATGGTTCTTTTATTCTTCTGTTTCCAACATTTTATTGACTGCCTTCCTAACAGTTCTTACTGGTATCTGCGTTGGTTGATTTTTCTGCCTGGACTGTAACTGAAAGCTTCTTTTGGTGGATTCTTGAAAATTTTTAAGTTATTTAAAGTTTCCTTGCCTTGTGACAGGAATATGATTAATTGACAAGATTTCTGTCCCAGCAGCTATAAAAGTAGGGTAATGTTGTTTAGTTTTGATATGATTGCTTTGGTGTTTCCACATCATCTAGAGCCTTTTTCATTGCAAATTAATCTTCTTTTTTTATTTCAGATATTAATGCATAATACAGGCCTACAACAAGAGTCAGAGGTCTTTGCTGTACAGTTTCTTTGAACTCTTCAGACATACCAGTCTCTACTTTAAATTAAAACTGCAGGACATATTAGTGCAGATCCCTGCCTTTATAAGTATATAGATTAGATCTTTCTCAGCAACAGTAGGAATATTAATGAACGGAGGTAAGAATTTAGTGTTTAAATTCTCCCTGCTTCTTGCTAATAGGCTTGTAGGAGAATTCATTTAGTCTAATCCACCACATTAGGTGAGTTTAGCCTCTGCTATGGGAGCTGTTACTTCATCTGTCTGTCCAGCAGGCAGTTTCAACCTGCATCTCTATATCAGTTTGAGCATCCAAATCCTGCCCATTCTACCCCTTATTGGATCTGGTTTCTCCTCACTTAGGTGCTGCCATGAACTCCTCACTCCTCTAGGTGGCAACAAAGGAGGGAGAAATGCAGCCTTGAATACAGCAAAAGGATGAGGAGCAGGAAAAGGAGACGAAGGGGAAGGAGAAGAGGAAGGGGAAAAGGAAGAGGAAGAGGAGGGAAGGGAAGAGAAGGAAGAGGAAGGGCAGTGGAACAGGTTTCCAATCAGACCACTGTATTTCTCAGTAGAAGGCTGGATCTCCTAACTTCATTTAAAATGCCTTCAGAGCAGGGCAGCTTTTCCTGGCTGCAGATGTTCTTGCCAAGCTATTGAGAAGCACTGTGGACATAAAATGAAATGGGTACAGAAGTTAAATAGGTCTGTATTTTCTGATACATTTGAAACATAGTTGTGGTGTAGCAATATCCTTTTCAAAACGTTGCACAAAAACAGAATACCAGATCTTCCAAGAAAGTACCATTGCTTAAATCTAGTATCTATTTTTTAACATAATCACTTTTTTTTTTTTTCTGCTGCAAAGAAAATTGAAAGATATTCAGTGAACTTGTATGATTTAGAGGTATTTTTGTACCATTTGCTTGTCATATGACCAAACATATATACACAGCAGTAGCAATTATCAGTAATTATTGTTCACAGGCGCAATAATATTGCTAAGGCTCTACCAGTGCTCCCATAATACTATAAAATGTCTTTTGTAAAGAGATGGCTAACTTTCTGGTAAGGACTACAAAATATTTCTCCAAAGGCCTAAAATTGAGTAGTTCTAAGTTTAAACGTAGGAAGATAAAGCTTCACATAGGAAGTGGAAAGACACTTGCAGTATTTTATGATTTTTAAATTTCTTAGTCCCTTTATTCGCTTAATCTGATACTATCTTGCAGGAATATGTACAATTAGATCAAGATCAATTTCACAAAAAGGCAGACAGGTGAATCTAGAGCCTAGATAATATTCCTGCAGCACCCAAATACAAATATGATCTCTACGGTGGCAAGGAGCCATTGTGACAGCAGGGAACAGTGACATTTTCTCATAAAAATAGATTAAGGAGCACAGGTCTGTGAAGCGATCCTCAGTAACAAGAAACAAAGAAGGATGTGATCAGTCACTTAAGGCTGACCCTGACTGTCAAAAGCAAGCTGTAACATGGCATATTAAGAATCAGGAACACTTAGGCTAAATCAGGTTTTTCTATGGATTTGAGGAGAAATTCAGGTAAAAGTGTGATAATTTTTTTTCTTGACTAGATCTAAATGTAATGACCCTGAGACACTTACTAACTAACAAGTAGTCCGAGTGCAGTGAGTCAATACAGGGATCGCAGCTGACAAAAACAGGCTCTCAATACCCTCATTGCTTTAGGTGTTTTGGTGATGTCAATGGACTATGCATGTAAATGAGTAAAGGCTGATTAAGAATTTCTAGAATCCTTCTGTTTATGTAAAGATTTTAGAGGTTGAGCTGGAATATATGAAGCTCATATTTGAGATAATTTTGACAAATAAGGACAAGGAATAATTACTCTATTAAGAATCCTTTTATATATACATATTTTCAAGAATTCCCCCCTTTCATACAGGAGACATACATTTTTTACTCTGTACTTCAAAAAGGTTTCAACATATGGCACCGAGGTCAAATGATTAGAGAGGCTTGTAGATGGTACTGCCTTTGCACAGCCTTCCTGGTTAGGTCCAGGACAGGAGCAGGAGAAATGAGTCTAGAACCAGCTTGGGGAGGTACAATACCCACTCTCATTAAGCAGAGACCCAGCACTGTCTGTAAAGGACTTGTTTATCCTTCAGGGGAGGATCTGACTATACTAGAATTGCTGGACAATATAAGAGATGGGAGTAGAAAGTCACTGTCTGTCTTCCTAATTCTAAAAGCTGTTATTTTCAAGCTTTATTAACACTGTAGTTTTATATGTTCATGTATCACAGAAGGGTTATTCTATTCCTTCTTGTGTATATGAGGTAAATGCTGCTTTTGATGATCCCAAAAGATAATTCAATAAGATGAATGTATCCCACTGGCTCACTCATATAAAGTAAGTGAAGAAATGAATTTGAGTTCCTCCAGAAGGCTATCACAGTGATCACATAAAAGTGCCCAAGCAAAAAAAAAAAATCAGTCTCTGTGGTATAATATTTTCAGACTAGGCAAGAAATGAAATTATATACATTCTTACAACCATATACATCTTTGGAATATGCACTTCCCAGTTCTCCAAGTTTATAGAGGATACGCTTGGACGCTCATTCTTCCCCTTACAAAGACAAAATTTCTACAGAAGTCTTGATGTGCCAATTGGTCTTAAGGGCAGAGAATGATCATTTTCTCTGCCCTTATATGCTCTAAGATAAATAACGTCTGTCTATGCACTTAAACTCAGGCTAAGAATCCTATTTTAGTGAGATCTGAGATTGTACTTTCAATCTGGACAGGTAGTTCTTAACAAGTATTATAGCACTGATCACATAAGCAATTTTCACTTTCTCCTTCATTTGAACTTTAAGATCATCCTTTCAAGCAGAGCAATTATGTGCTCTCTTTTGAGAGCTAACAAATATCTATTAATTCAGCAGTATGTGTATATTGATCTGAGCTTAACCTATTCTGTTTACTGTCCTTTAATACAATTCTTCCATGCACATTAGTGCTTATGAGAAAGTAGAAGAGAGATTTATGTTACCTAAGTCATTTAGACCTATATTTAAAGATTAAGATAATAATATGACATCATAATAATATGACATCATTTTCATAAAGACCACAACAATAACATATCTGTGGATTTTATCTGAAAGTACAGGGTAATGCAGCTGGGAGAGTTATGGATATGGCATATTCTCTGTATATACAGCTAATTCAGCAAAACGACAGAACTTGTCATCCAAATACAAACTTTGAACTTTGAGCATTTATGAACTTATATTTAGGAGGAAATTTACCTTAAAGCGTAATCATTTTCACCAACATATACTAAAAAGCTCTAAAGCTCTGTAATTTATGAAAGTAGACTTGAAGTGTTCTGTGCTTTAGGATGTACTGAATGACAGATGATTGACAGATCCAGTTCTGCCCACAGTTGAAGAATTCATGGTAACAGATTTGTGGACCATATCACTTGCAGGCTAGGCAGAGGAATGTATTTTCTAGTCATAAAGTTCTACCTTAAAAAGGAATATCCTTGGAGAGAGAATGCAGAATTCTGTTGGAAATGCAAAAAGTTGTGAATATAAAGTTTATTTATGAAAAGAAAAAATAAAGAAAAAAGCAAGCAAACAAACCAACAGCTTGCATCTAGGTTCTGTTGAGAGTTATTACTATTTCTGGCTGGTAACATTAACATTTCTAATCACTGAAGTAGAGGTAGGGCAATCGTTCTGCCCATTTACAAACAACCCAGCAAAAGCTTGCCAGTTCTTCACAATAATACCAGCTGCATTGTCATTAATGGTTTGTACCTTCCTCAAAAATATGTCTCTTGAGGGTCTGAGAATCACAGAATCATTGGGGTTGAGCAGGGACGTCTATAGAACATCTAGTCCAACCCTCATGTTCAAAGCAGGTTCAGCTACAGCTGACTATCCAAGACATTGTACAGATAGTTTTTAAATACCTTCAGTGATACAGATTGCACAACCTCTTTTGAGGTTTCCTCAACCAACGGAAACTCTTCCTTTCTCCAGACCTTTTCTGTGGTTTCTAGCGTCCGGGATTCCTGAGGTCTGGTCTTAACAGTAAAGATTCAAGCAAATAAGTCATTCAGTAATAATAAGTCTTCTCTATATCATTCATCACGTAGGCCACTGCCCCATCCAGTAGTGGGCCCACATTTTCCCTGGTCTTCCTTCTGTTACTGATGTGTTTAATAAAGCCCTTCATGTTGTCCTTGATATTCTTTGCAGATTCAATTCCAAATGGGCCCTGGCCTTCCCATTTGCATTCCTGCATATTTGGATGACACTCCTATAATGTTATCAAGTGGCCTGTCCCTGCTTCCATCTTTTGTATATTTCCTTCTGTTTGAGCTTTGCCAAGAGCTCCCTTTTCATCCTTGCAAATCTCCCATCCTCAAATGTTACAAATAAGGAATGTTTTCTCAGATAAAAATGTGTTTACTGTTTTTTGGAAACAATAAGTATTTTTTCATGAAGTAGAACAAAATATAATATATACATATATACCACATTTTGCATGCACATACACACACACATGTAATTATTTCTAGATAGGCAAGATGAAAAATGTTTTAGATTGTCTTTCCTGCTTCAGAAAGAATCACTTATTTGTTGTAATTTTTCTGGTTCTCTGTCAGTTAAAAACATGTTCATTAGTAAAAATACCCAAATTTCAATCTCCTTTATCCATGCTGATTAATGCCATTCTTTAAATAATGATATTGACTTCAAAGGGCCTATTTATAAAGCACTATTTAACACAAGTGAGAAGAGGCAGAAAGCTAATGCTTTGTCCTGATCATTCTGAATATATGACATGAAATTTTCACTCTACTGCATTTTATAGAAATTTTGTGTTTGACTTCAGTACAGACATAACTTTACCTGTTTTTTATTTATTTTTCTGACTCATCTTTGCAATCTTCCATAAAAGTCAAATAATTCACAACATAGTAAATTCTTTTGAAATTTGGGGAAGTTTTCCCTCATGAAACTTAAGTGTTAGGTTAACATGCAGCAAAGGAATTTATAAGTATTTAATTAAAGCTAAATGACATTGCAGGTGGGAGATCTATTCAGCATGGTAGCAGAGTAACGAGTGCAGGTTGAAAAGCTGAGGAGTATCTGCAAGTCAGAGATGGAGATAGACTGGTGGTGCCAGGCTCTGATCTTTTAAAAACATGAGCAGGCACTGGGAAGTCCTCAGCAACAAATACAGATTCCATCCCCCAGCCAACAAAAGGGAGAAGAAGCCAGGAGGACAAAGAATGGAAAAAATTCCAGGCTCAAGGGGGCAGGAGAAATCCTTCTCCCATCTAACTCTGCCAGGTACCCCTATCCAACAGGTTCAAGGCTCTGGAGGATGAAGGACAACCAATGAATGGTGAAGGGGAGAGTTCCTCTCCTCCAAAAATATTAATACAGTCAGAGAGGCAAAGGCAGGTTATAGTTGTGGAGGATTCCTCAATGCAGGGGAACAAAGAGCCTGATTTTAGAAGTGACCCTTTAGAAGGGACTTCCCTCTAAGAGAAGTCTACTGCCTTCCTGGGGCCAGGATGTCACCAGGAAACTTCCCAGCATGATTCAACCCACAGACTATTATCAGTTGCTGGTCCTACATGTGGGAGGAGAGGAAGTGGCAGCGCATAGCTAGAGGGCAATCAAAAGAGACTTTGAGGAATTGGGTCAGTTGATCAGGAATTCAGCTGTGCAGGTCATCTTTTCTTCTATTCTCCCCGGTGCTGACAGCAATATGGAAAAAAAAAAGAGGATACAGTCCATTAACATGTGTCTCCGTGGCTTGTGTCACTGCCACAACTTTGTTTTTTTTCAGCAATAGGAAGCCTTACAGCAGCAAGCATGCTGGCATCAAATGGGATTCATCTTTCGCAAAGGGGGAAGGTGGTCCTTGATCATGAGCTAGAAGGGCTCTTCAAGAAGGCTTTAAACTAGATTTGACTGGGGAGGGGGGAATTATTAGGGTAACAAGTGATTAGGTAGGGGATGGCACACCATGCCACTCACACTAGCCTAACTTCAGAGCCAGCAAAGGATGCCCAAAGCCTGGAGAGGAAAAACAGCAAAATGTGAGAACTACTGAAGGCTCACATAGTCAAGTTACAGCTGTCCCAGCTAGAAAGAGGGGCATATCGGGAGTCCAACTCAAATGCCTCTATGTAAATGCACACAGCATGGGCAATAAACAAGGGGAGTTGGAGATGCATGAATGATTGCAGGGCCATGATCTCATTGCATTTACTGAGACATGCTGGGACAGCTCTCATGACTGGAACGTGCCCATGGATGGCTTTAGGCTTTTCAGGAAGGGCAGGCCAGGAAGGCGAGGTGTTAGAGTTGCTCTTTATGTGAGAGAGCAACTGGAATGTATGGAGCTCAGCATAGAGGAGACAAAGCTGAAGCTCAGAACCTGTGGGTGAGGACTAAAGGTCAGGCCAACCGGGGTGACACAGTCATGGGAGTTTACTACAGGCCACCTGACCAGGAAGAGGAAGTGGATGAGGCCTTCTACAGGCAGCTGCAAGTAGCCTCACAATCACAGGCCCTAGGCATTATGGGGGACTTCAGCCACCCTGATGTCTGCTGGGATAATCACAGTTAGGAACAGACAGTCCAGGAGGTGTCTGCAGAACATTGCAGATAACTCCTTGATGCAGGAAGTAGATGAGCAACAAGGGAAGGGGTGCTGCTAGACCTGATACTAACAAACAGAGATGGTCTAGCTGGAAATGTGAGGGTTGGTGGCAGTCTTGGCTTTAGTGGCCATGAGATGTTGGAATTCAGGAACTTGCAAAGAGGAGGCTGAGTAAGAAGTAAGATTGCAACCCTGGACTTCAAGAGAGCTAACTTTGACCTCTTTAGAGAACTCTTTGGAGGAATTCCCTGGACAAGAGACCTAGATGGAAAGGGGGTCCAGGAGAGTTGGCTAATATTCAAACACCACTTTCTCCAAGCTCAGGATTGGTGCTTTCCTACAAGAAAGAAGTCAAGCATAGGAGGCAGAAGACCTGCATGGATGGGCAAGGAGCTCTTGGGTAAACTTAAAGAGAAGAAGAGAGCATATACAATGTGGAAGAAAGGCCATATCACATGGGAAGAATATAGGAACATTGTCAGAGAATGCAGGGATGAAAGGAGGAAGACCAAGGCCCACTTGGAATTATATTTAGCAAGAGATGTCAAGGGCAACAGGAAGGACTTCTACAAATACATGAGAAGCGAGAGGAAGACTAGGAAAGACTTGAGAGTGGGGAAAGTGCTAAAGGACTGAAAAAAAGTCGGCATCACTCCAGTCTTCAAAAAGGACAAGAGGGATGACCCAGGAAACTAGAGCCCAGTCAGCCTCACCTCCGTCCCGGGAAATGTGATGGAACAGCTCATCCTAGAGACCATCTCTAGGCATGTGAAGGAAGAAAAAGGTGGTCAAAAGTAATGAGTTCCCTTTACCAAAAAGAAGTCATGTTTGACCAACCTGATAGTGTTCTACGAGGTATGACAGACTGGATGGATGAAGGGAGAGCAGTGGATGTTGTCCACCTTGACTTCAGCAAGCCTTTCAACACCATCTCCATAACATCCTCATGGGGAAGCTCTGAAAGTGTGGATTGGACAAATGGACAGTGAGGTGGCTTGAGAACTGGCTGGATGGCAGAGCTCAGAGGGTGGTGATAATGGGGCCGAATCTAGTTGGAGGCCTGTGGCCAGTGGTGTCCCCCAGGGGTCAGTACTGGGCCCAGTGCTGTGCAACTTGTTCATCAATGACTTGGACGAGGGCACAGAGTGCATCCTGAACAAGTTTGCAGACTCCACCAAACTGGGTGGAGTGGCCGACACTCCAGAGGGCTGTGCTGCCATTCAGAGGGACCTTGACAGGTTGGAGAGTTGGGCAGAGAGGAACCTCATGAGGTTCAACAAGGACAGGTGCAGGGTCCTGTACCTGGGGATGAATAACCCCAGGCACCAGTAGAGATTAGAAGTTGACCTGCTGGAAAGGAGCTCCGTGGAGAGGGATTTAGGAGTCAAGCAGGCCAGTGGGATTTGTGGCCTGCATCAGGAGGAGTGTTTCCAGCAGGTCGAGGGAGGGGATCCTGCCCTCTCCTCAGCTCTGGTGAGGCCGCATCTGGAGTATTGAGTGCAGTTCTGGGCTCCCTGGTACAACAGGGATATAGAACTTCTAGAGAGGGTGCAGTGTAGGGCCAGGAAAATGATTAAGGGACTGGAGCATCTATTGTATGAGGAAAGACTTCATGAGCTGGGCCTGTTTAGCCTAGAGAAGAGAAGATTGAGAGGAGATCTGATCAACATGTACAAATACCTGAGGGGAGAATGTAGGGAGGATGGGGCCAAACACTTCTCGGTGGTGGCCGGTGATAGGACAAGGGGTAATGGGTACAAAGGGAAACACAGGAAGTTCCATCTCAATATGAGGAAGAACTTCTTTCCTGTGAGGGAGACCGAGTCCTGGAACAGGCTTCCCAGGGAGGTTGTGGAGTCTCCTTCTCTGGAGATCTTCAAAACCCACCTGGATGCAACCCTGTGCTATGTGCTCTAGGTGTCCCTGCTTGGTGACGGGTGGGGTGGGTCGGACTAGATGATCTCCAGAGGTCCCTTCCAACTTCAGCCATTCTGTAATTCTGTGTTTCTGTGATTCTCTGAGTCTTCGACAGGTAATCAGTTTGACAGGTAGTCTTGTAAATATTTTGTTTAAATTTATCCACGTGCTAAAGCGTAAAGCCAAAAAAACATCCTTTGCTAAATTAGTATCTGAGAGTATTTGGGGACAGGAAAATTCAGTTTGGTGATACTGTCCGAGCAACTTTCATTGCCTGTGAATTGGAGTATCAGGGCAGTCTGTCTAGTGAGCATAATGACAAAAGGAGGCTGTAGGAAAAAAAAAAAAAAAAAAAAGAGAGAGACATGGACAGGGATTATTATGTGTCTTAGTAACCTATTGTCAGGCTTTAACACTTTCCTGGAGTGAGAGAATAAAATGTTGGAATGAAGAATAAGTAGGAAAGAAGATTGATCCTTTCCTTTATCCTTTCTCCTCACTGGACTTGTACTCTGTCCTCCCCCTCAGATACCTTTCCAGCTAACCCCTTTCTCCCAAAATGAAGGTCGACCCATGTTTCCTTTGTCAGCTGTTTACCTCTAACCCTTTGAGCAAATTCCTCCTCAGTCTCTCAGGAAGTGGAAATAGAAGTCTCATGAGATGTATGCAGATATAGAAATGGAAATGCAGATATGGAAATGGAAAAAGGAGCAGTGCCAGAGATGGAGTTTGGATAGTTATTGCTGCTGCTGTCAGAGGTGAAGACATAACAGTAAATATAGTTTGTGTCTGTGGCAGCAGCAAAAAACAAATGTACAAATAAGAGGTAAGGACCCTTGACAGAAAAGCTGAAAAGCTAATCACTATCTCCTCTGTCATTGACTAAGAAAGAAGTCTACTGCACTAAATCACTGCCTTCTTTGTTTATTGCTTGGAACTGAACCCAATGAAAGTAAATCTGTGTTCATGTACTTATGTACTTTCTGAGACAGAGCTTTAGCTGAGATTATTTTCTTTGTCTATTTGCAAAATCAGCAATGCAGAGAGGGACCTGGGCGTCAGTGGTGGATGACAAGTTGACCATGAGGCAGCAGTGTGCCCTCGTGGCCAAGAAGGCCAATGGGATCCTGGGGTGTATTAGGAAGAGCGTCTGCAGCAGGTCGAGGGAGGTGATCCTGCCCCTCTCCTCAGCCCTGGTGAGGCCATACCTGGAGTACTGTGTCCAGTACTGTGTCCAGGCTGCCCAGGGAGGTTGTGGAGTCTCCTTCTCTGGAGATCTTCCAAACCCG
>VZSV01000031.1:6252818-6271965 GCA_013398735.1 Nothocercus julius
TTTCTTTGTTTTGTGCACGGTACATAAAAAATAGGATTTCAGTTCAACTTGTGATACGAAATATACTGTCATATGGGCATATATATCTCTATCTTTTTAGTGTCTTTTCAGAGGGACTTCTGGGGATCTAGTTACTAAAAATTTTATGGTTTTGGTTTCAGTTATTGAACTACTGCTAAATCAAAGGGATTCTGTCAATTTTTGATGATGCTAGCATCCCTTGTGCCATGTTCCTCTTATTGCACCTTAGTGACTCTGCTAAAGTAGATTCCGACATACCAGTTTGTAACTAGCAAAGAAGGAAGCTAATGACAACCTAGATGAAGAAATATTGCTTTTGATTGGTTTGTGTCCCTTGCATGATGCTACAGCTGAATTTGCCCCATGTCTTATTTCTGTAGTTGTTTGGCAGGACTATTTATTTTTAATTCTGCAAAGTGTTAGCAATAATGACAATGACTTGTGAAAGATAATGCTTACGGTGAGCTAATTTCAGTGATATATATATATACATATTTAATAGCAAAGATGAAGATAGCCTTCTAGGCAGCTGACAAACTATGCAGTTTTTTGTGCAACTTTTTTTTTTTTTTTTTTTTTTTGGTGTAACTTTTCAGTAATAAAGAAGAAGCAAGTACTTATCCAGTAAGGACAAATTAATTTTTGCTGATTTTTTTAGACTTGTCTAGTGGCGCTTAATAATTTACAGAATATGTTTGGAATATTTTTTAATGGCAGAATATAGGGAGGCTTTCTGTTTTTCTGTAACCAGGCTGATGGGTAGGTCACAGACAATCTTGAAAGGAAAGGATGGAATAAGATTCTGATGCTCTCCTTATTAGCAATGGAGAGAAAAAGACACCAAGAAATAGGCCTCTGGGAAGGAATCTAAGGCATGTAGTTTAGAATGAAATGAAATAGCTCTTGATTCTTATTTCTCTCTTATAAAGGATGGTGAGTAACTGTATTTGAAAAATGCTTTAGGGTTTTTGTTTTTTTTGTTTGTTTACTTAAGGTGTTTTAGACTATATATGCACAGCTAAAAGTACTCCTTCCTAGACTGGTTCGTATGTTTCATGTCATATGCTCAGATGTATTCCCTCTAGAGAGGACTAGTTGTATCAACCTGGAGTAGTATTTTGTCCAAATATCCTCTGAACATCTAATGGAATTCTTGTGGCTGTATGCAATAGTTATTTTTCTTTTGTTTTATTTGCTGTTCTGTTTTTACATTCCAAATGACTAAAATAACATGTAACATGAAACTATAATGTATGGGGTTAAAAAAAGGACTGAGAGTAGCAATCTGACATATGATTAATTGAGTAAAAGTGAACATGGAATTGGAAATACATTCTATCTTTGGATAGATGCCTGTCTTTCCACCACTGACTATTTCTGTGTGTTACTGGAGCCTTACTTATTCATGTACAAATGAAGTTTGCAAGCTAAACAGTGAAGTGCACAATGATTTTACCACCTGAAGGATTAGCACAAGTGAGGATAAGGGCTGGGTAGTTGTTAAGAGTAGAAGCTGGCAGGTAGGCAGTTAAATTACAGTATAAGTGGAATTTGGTTGGCTAAATGGCTTTCTCCCATTGTGCAAGGGAGATTCACCATATTGAACCAGTTAAAAGCACCAAATGTCTCAGGAAGCTTCAACGTTGAATTTCTTAATCTAAACTTGTTGAGAAAGAGGAAGATAAACAGACGCTTCTTCTTTTCATTTGGTGAAATAGTCTGGAAAGCAATAAACCTTAGGGAGTAGTGTTGCCATAGTTTGTATCTTCAATGTAGCGGGCACCTACCTATTGCTGGTGCAGTGCTTTTCTGAAATTATTTTTTTTCTCCTTTGGCATTCTCTCAAAAGAATTTGTGTTATGTGGTCTGGAAGTGCTTTGTGGCACAAAAGACGTGTAGTAAATTGGATGATTAGGGAATTTTCCTTAAAAGCAGTTGTTTTGAGGCAACTGCTCAAAAGCAGTGGCTCCTGACCAAAATCACTTTTAAACCAGTGTAGATTCACCCTTAGGTTTTCAGTTCCAGCAAGGTGCATATTATCGTGGAAGATATCTGGATTTGTGAATTTGCTAATAACAGAGATTATTGAAATAATTTTGTAATCAAGCAGCAGTAAGACTTAGATAGAAGGGTACATGATTATTTCATTAATACTTCTCTCCAAGAATAAGAGATAATATACTGAAATTCACATTTCAGTAAAATAAATGCATTTGCTCTTTTTATTATGATTTTTCTATCATTAAGCGTGATTTCAAAAGACTGCTGTGTGAATTGCCTAGTAAGCTTCCGTTTACTATAATATACAGGTTTACACTCATCAAGCATTCAACAAACATGAGATGCCCAGAGTGATAAAGTAGGTTTGGAAACAGAATGGAGGTGACTAGAAAGGAGGTGACTGTTAACCAGAAACGACAGGTGAGACAGTGGCCTAAAACTCTGTGATTTCTTTGGACCTATGATGGCAATTCTGAAATTGTGTTAAAGGCTTATTTGAATAACCATGATATATTTCTGCAGTTGTTATAAACCACAACCAAAATTTAGCCAAGTTTTAAGTCTATGAAAATTTTAAATGACTTCATGCTGAAATGTGTAGTTTGGAATGTTAATTATTCAGAATCCATCTGTATTTGAGATTATTCAGACCTTAACAGATTCTTTATAGCAAGTGTGCTCAATGTGAGATACTAAGAGTCTTTTTCATTCCCAGAAATTCTCTTTCTCATTTTCTATACACAGTACAATAAGTGAGAGGACCTCCAAATATTGATCTTTTTAATTTTGCACCAAAAAGTGTGCCACAGGGAGAAAATAAAACCAAAATCCCAAGCAGATAAGCAAAAATTATATATAAAAAATTAAGAGAGGAAAATGGATTGCATTCATACTTGTATGCCCAGAATCAATTAAGCATGCATAGGCAATTTCATGTTTAGTGTCTTCTTTCTGGGGTTCAACACTATAATATTTTATATATGGCAAAGTGCTCTATATGATATTCTATAAAAACACTTGAATATCTTTTTTTCTCCTTACAGTCTCTGTGCACACACTCTTTTCTTTGGAATTTCTCCCTGCTGTCCCAGTCCATTCTGTGCTTTTTTTACTAGCTTGTTTTCCCATATCTCAATGTTTCTTTTCTGCATTGTAATCCTTTTCCTTTGACATTTGAGTCTTAAATTCCCCTTTTTTTTTTCTGCTTTCTGTTTTCCTCCCTCCCTAGTTGGACACTCGGTGCTCCCTAAACTTCTCAATCATTGGAGAGATGGTACTCATAAGAGAAAAAGACTCATCTGGTCAGGAAAAACTGCTGCTTCTCAACACTAGGGGTTTTATGTTGGTACTTTTAAGAGTTGCACATTTCAGAGAAGCAATCCTCATCTCACTGTTTGTTAGTCCTTATCTTTTTAATTCATACTACCTTGCCAATACTTAACTCATTTTCTTTGATTAGGTCTTGCTGTATGCTTAACATACAAGACAGAATGAGAAGATTTATGCCATACTGTGAGAGGTTCAGATCATGAAGAGTTACTTAGCATTTGATAAAGAAAAAAAAAAAAATGTAGTTCTGAAGTGATTGCATACTGAATTCTTACTTCATAAGATATAGAAGCAGTCACTCAAGAAATCAGGAAGATGACTTGATTATTTTCTCTATTCCCTTTCTTTGTCCATTACCAGGAAAGGAGAATGAATATTATTGCTAGTGCAGAGCATCTGATAAAAATCAAGTAAAAATAATTAAAGCAAATCCACCAATTCATTAAAGAAAAAAAAAATACATTGACATTTGAATTTTAATGAATTTAATACTTTTTCCTTTGCTGACAAATTTATGGGTTCAGTTCACCCTGAAAGTGAAGTCCTCAGTCAAAGGACTCAAAGAAAGTGACTCAATGCGCAAAGCAAAGAAATGGTATAGAACAAGCCTGAAAAAATACCATAGTTCATACTGAACTGCTGCAGAGATGGCTTTTTCTCCTGGGTTTGTACGTAGCATATATTCCTTCAACAAAGGATTCATACAGATATCAAAACAACTCTGGGCTACACATCCCTAGACGGGGACAGGGTTAATAATTATGAAAGATGATGCTAAAGGCTGATAATACTTTTTTTTTTCCTTTGGGAGAAATACTGTTTCTAAAATATTTTCACACTGTTGCTTGCTAGGTGAAGCACTAGGAATAGCCAAAATAATAAAACCCTTGAATCGAAGAAATCACTTCTGAACTGATGTCAAAGCACCAAGTATTCTGGTCTTCTAGCAAATATCAGAGTTCTGGATATACATCAGCAGAATCTGCAGTTGTTTGAAGAGAAATTTGTTTCTTTCTACTATACACATAGAATTTCTGAACAATGCCTTTCTGTTCTAACACTTTATAAACAATCTCTTTCTAAAACACCCCTTTGACCATGGAAAGCAGAACTATTGCAGCAACACTTTTCAATAACTGAAAAGAAAAATATTTTGCATATCATATCTGAAGATACCCACTCCTCTCACTGCTTCTATAGTTTCAGAAATCAGGCATTTACTTAATAACTTGATTTCTTTAACTTTATGGAAAGATGTAGGAATTTGAATATTTCTCATTGTGCTGTCATTTTCTTGCAGAAGGTTGGACATGCTGCTGCTGTTGTTGCATTTTTAATCCAAGTGATATGTAATATTTTGGGAAGAGGAAACCAGATTCTTGGATTAACCTTTGACAGTTAAGCAACATTTTTATACATATTAAAACAGTTATAGTAATTAAAAGTCTGTCACTACTTTTCTTCCATTAAAAGTAGTGACAGACAAAGCTCAGGTCATCCATCCTGGAAAATCCTCTTTTCTTCCATGAAAAGAGGATTTTCCAGGATGGATGACCTGAGCTTTGTCTCAGTGAATACAGCATCCATACAACTTTTGTCTATGCATTTAATAACATCTGGTTATGATAATCACTCAACACAGAATCTAATTTGATCAAAACTCTTCTCAGATTTTTATCCTTATTTTTAGGATTTTTAGGAATTATTCATGCATCCTTTCTCTATGCTGAAGATTTCCACTTACAGCTAAGCATATAACTTGGGAAAAATAGAATTTTTTTTTTTTTTAATCCTTTCTGTAACAGGGATAATTAGGTTGTAGTTGGTATTCTACATAAGTCCATCAGCAGTTGATCATGGCATAAGAAATATTTAAATATATTAATTTTAATTACCTACTTCACAACATAAAAGTGCACAATATCAACCGAGAGATTACTCTCTGTTATCCAAGATTCATTTAGTCCTGTAAACTGCACGAGATACTTAGAAAAAAACAATTTTAAAGAATTGTGCATACAAAGCAATCTTTGTCATGTAAATTTTCCTTTTTTTAATCTTTTACCGTCAAGCTTTCTGAAAGTGGTTGTCCAGAAAATTCCTGAAGAGGAGGTTGCATGTGGATCATGACGTACCATCAACACACTGATGGATGCATCTTCCATGAGCTTGTCTAACCTCTTTTTGACTTTCATGACATTCTATCATAATGAGTTTTACAGTGTAACTTTTTTACATGAAAATTTGTTTTCTTGTCTTTTTTATTTTAAACTTATTTCCTGAGTAAGGTCTTGTATGTGTTATGAAAACTCAATGGTCAGTCTCTAATCAATCTTCCTCTATCACTCCTGATTTTATAAAATCCTCTCATTTCTATCATCTTATTTGCTATTTGAGGCATCATACTCCAATCTTTCCTAAATTAAAACTATCCTATAAATTTTATCATCCTTGTCAATTTTCCAACCAACTAATGCAACCAATTGTTTTTTTTTTATTTTTTAGACTGAGTAAACTAATATTCATACAGTTTTCAAGCTATAAAGGATTTATATGGGCTATATATGGATTTAAATATGTTACTCTGAACTAACTGGATCCTGAAGTTTGTTAACATTTTGATGTACACTGAGAGGTATTTAGTGAGTTTAAGACCTCTTTCTGTTGTAACACCTAATTTAGAGACCATTGCTCTATATCTATGCTTTTTCTTTTTTTTTTTTTTTTTTTTTTTTTTTTTTTTTTTTTTTCCATTTTCATGACCTTGCATTGGTAGACCTTGGACTCCATCTGCCACTTTATGTCTAATCATTCAGTACGATGTGAACTTATTCTGCAACTCTTCACAGACAGCCTTATTTTTGACTGGTCTAAATAAATTTTCCCAGCAGAAAATTTATTCCATCACTATTTAATCTCTTTTTCAGATCATTTATTAGTTTGTTTAAGATTTTATTATGGATTGTTGCACCAAGATCTCCGGATTCACAGTGGAAATTAACTGTAAGAACTAAATGTTTATTTCTCCCTTCATATTTTAACAAATCATTTTTAAGTGGTAGGAATTATAACCATTAGGATTATACATAAAAAAATCTGATAAACAGTTTCTTCAGAACACTAACTATCCTTTTCTCTTGGAAAAAAAAAAAAAAAATTATCTTGGATCAGGCCTAGGAGCACTATTTTATCACAGAATCACAGAATGGTTGAGGTTGGAAGGGACCTCTAGAGATCATCTAACCCAACCCCTCTGCTCAGGCAGGGACACTTAGAGCACACGACATCCAAGTAGGTTTTGAAGATCGCCAGAGAAGGAGACTCCACAATCTCTCTGGGCAGCCTGTTCCAGGGCTCTGTCACCCTCACAGGAAAGAAGTTCTTCCTGGAGTGCACCTCCTGTGTTTCAATTTACCCCTTGTTCTGTTGCTGGCCACCACCAAGGCCACAATTTCTTTACATTGTCCCCTCTGATATTTGTACATATTGGTCAGATCCCCTCTCAATCATCTCTTCTTCAGGCCAAATTGGCCTAACTCAGTCTTTACTCATAAGATAGATGCTCCAGTCCCTTAATCATCTTTGTCGCTCTACGCTGGGCCCTCTCTGGAAGGTCCATGTCCCTCTTGTACTGGGTTTAGGACTGCCCACAATACTCCAGCTGCAGCCTCACCAGAGCTGAGGAGAGGGGCAGGATCACCTCCCTCGACCTACTGGTAACACTCCTCCTGATGCAGGCCAGGATCCCATTGGCTTTCTTGGCCACAAGAGCACACTGCTGGCTCAATCTTAACTTTTCGTCAACCAGAACTCCCCAAAGCCATCAGGAAATGCCATCTTTTTCAGGACATTTAAAACCTAGATTTATGTACCGTTAGCTGTCTCTTTTCCAGGATGAACAAAACTCACCAAACTCACCTTAATAAGGCAAGTACTCAGGTCTAGTTTAATGAAGTTTTTCTTCCACTGCAGTGGAAAAAAACCTGAAGCAGCATTCTGGATGTGGTCTAGCAAGTGCTGAGAAGACCAAGAAAATCATTTCCCTCAATCTACTTGTTAATGCAGTCCAGTATGCTGTTGGCAGCCAGGGTACTGCTGATTTGCTCATCTCATTTTCCATAGAGCTGCTCCCCATGTTTCAGTCCTGAGCCTGTACCTGAGTTAGAAGTTCTTCCTTCCCAGGAACAGGACTTCACATTTGTTCTTGCTAAATTTTATAACATTCCTGATCGCCTGTTCCTCTGGGATGGTAACCTGGTTCTTGAACATATTGATTTCACCCCATAATTTGGTGTGACCTGCAAAAATGATGAGAGTGAACTTTGCCACCTCCTTCACCTCTTGTGATTGATGTACAGCCCATTAGCTACTGCACACTGAGCCCAGTCATCTAACTATTTTTTTTACCTGTCTAGTTGTCCATACACCCAGACCACAACATCCTAAGTTGTACACATGTAAATAAACCTTTTCTAAAATGAAAGCAAATGACATCCACTACTCTCCTCTTTGCAAGTCCACTCATTTTCCGACAGAAGGAAATCAGATTAGCCAGATTTAACCTTAGTAAATGCAATATGGCAGGTCTTAATGACCTTTTTCATATGCCCAGAAATGTGTTATGAGACAACCTTCTCCATGACTTTTCCAGAGACTAAACTGAGCAAGACGGGCTTGTAGTTCCTTTTGCAAATCTTCAGGAATCTACCTTGATGTCTGTGACCCTTGAAAGATGCAGATGTTGGCCAGCTTTCTCAGCAAACTTGGATTCAGAATCTTGCAGGATCTTTATTAACATGAGCTGTTTGATGCATTAGACAATGGATAACTTTGTGTTATTTTTTGATTGCTTTTTTTGTTGTTGATGTTTTCTTGGTTGTAAAAAATGACATATGTAACTGAAAAAAACAAATCATGGGGATCTTTTCCTCAATATAAACCAAATTCTCTGTACTTAAAATAAAGACTCTGTACTTAAAATAAAGACAAACAAAAACAAAAGCAAAAATTCAAGGTCATGAACAGAGATTACAGAGATTAAGAACTACAGCATTTGGAAGTCCTTTTACTCTGTAAAGTGATATTCTGTTTCCCCAAGGTTTTAAGCGATTGCTTTATTCACTCCATCATGGTCTAGAGGATTCCCAGCTTCCATTGCCCTTTATCAATTTGAATCATTTCTTTAGAGGTACTTTGTATGTCTCATAGATTTGTCTGTGCATTTTTGGAACATCTTTGTTATTAAATTATCCACAATCCATGATCCATTATTAAATAAGAGATGTTTTATAGAAGTCAGTGCAGTCCCATATCCACAGAAACCCATTATTCTAGTACTGCACTTGTAAAAGGTGACAGATGGGAAAGACAGCTACAAGGACAGTGCAGGACCCCACTAACCCAACAGAGATTAAATCCATCAATCAGAAAAGACACAGTAAGAGTGCAAAGAAGGAAGAAGAGAAGAGACCTCTCTTGACTTTACAAGGTCTTTTCTTTCTGTCATCCCTCATGATTTTGATCCGAAAGGAAGAAGGAGAAAGCTGGAGGCTGTCTCAGTGCTTCTCATGATAAAATCAGATTTGTTTGTGTTGTGAACTATTTCTGAATTGATTAAGCAGTCTGATAGCAATTTTATCAAAAAGTGGGGTCTCAGAAAATGTCCCAGTCCTCATGACCAAAAGTATCTGTGCAGGTAAATTCTATACCTGGAAGACTTCTTTATGTTTCAGTACAAATTGGCAGCATGGTAGCACAACTACAGACTTGGAAACTTGGCATGAAATTTTATTAATTTGAACAATAAAAATAGGAGTCAATAAATGAGATAAGCATTAGAAACATGTAAGTTACACAAATATTCTTAAAAAAATTATTAATAGCATAAAGGTATAAAAGTGTTATTTAGTACCCTGCTTTCCCTTGTTTTCTCTGCCCAGGCACACTATAAAAGTGCAGAAGATATTTTGTTTACAAACAATATTAATTAAACATGTGTTTATTCAACCAGAATGAGCTTTCTCTTTTCCTTTGAGGATTAAAGAAATAATTTACAGTTATTAGTTTTACAAATGGGCATAAATAAAACAAATAAAAAAAAATATTCTGAGAAGTATAGAACATCCTAGATCTCGGTCATTTTTGAAAAATATTTAAAATGCTTGTAGGAGGGTTTTCTGTTTTTTAAAAAGAAACACTATAAGATAAAAACGTCAGGTTATTTTTTTTTTTATATGATTTTTTCCTTTCATGTCTTTGGGTTTATTCTCTTCCTTATCGTAAGTCAACATTCATAGCCACTTTCTCTGTGTATGGTTTATGTGAAATCTATCATGTTGCATTATTTTTTGTCACTATATTTGAAATGCCTTACAATTATTTGAAATTACATTGGTTCTAGAGTTGTGCAGAGTTCTTAACCTCATTCTGAGATTAGGTTATATTTGTGGTTATAGAATCAATTGAAGGTTCCAATGTTAAAAAAGGACAGCACAAAATACGTTTATAGAAAGCACTAGTAAATCAATCATTCTCATATATTGCTATGTGATCCATTGTACAAAAGTGAAAATGGAACACAGAAAACTGATTGCCTAATAACTACAGCAATTTAAGGAAAGAATTGGCATATAATTCCAAATTATCCAATACTTGTGTTCTCATCCTCAACTGTACAACATTCAGTAGAGTGTATTTTTTATGATTTGTGGTCTCTGCCACCATTTGGCAGTCTTTGGATCAATTGCCATGTGAAAATATGGAGAAATGAATAGTTGAAGAAGCCAGTAATACTGGAGTTTGAATCATAAAATACAGCATTAAAGCATCTTATGATCAAGAAATTGGCAAATATCGAATGCTTCAAGAGCAAGTTGGAGTTGGGAGTTAAAAAGTTGACTCTGTTGATCAGTGAACTTACAGATCAAGGCTCCTTGGAAGATGTAATGTGTAGATCAAACTTTCAGTTTGATATATATTTCATATATATTTTCTCAAACCAATTTGTTTTATTTCCCAATTTCTAGAAGTACTTTTCAAAATAAAATTCCAATTATTAATATGATTAGTTTCTGGCTTTTACACACAGATTTGCTGTACACATTATAAGATTTTGATTAGCGCTCAGCTGGGTCCTAATTAAAACCTTTGGATTGTTTAACAACTATTTTCAGCAGATAAAAGGACACCTATCAAGGTTTTATGCAGATTGCTGTTGTTAGACATTAAAGAGCATAGCTGCTTCTTAACAGGTATTGTAATTCTGTTCTTACACACGGTGGCGGTCCTAACCTGCTGGATGATGTCTCCAATGCTCATCCCAATTCTAACAATGAGAAAGTTCGGAAGCATTATTCCATTTTCTACTTTTAGCCTTACTCTCTAGGGGAATGAAGCTTATGCAACAGTATCCATCAGTTCTGCCTCTAATAACTTTTTAATCTTCCAGCCTATTTAAAACCAAATTTGATAGCAGGACAGAGATCTCAAAAATAGTAAGTTTCTACAGATTTGGTGGAAGTAGACAATGCTTAGGAGAGAGATGCTAGCAATAATCCTCTTGAAAGAAAATCAAGGAGCTTAATTCCTTTTTGGTCTATTTGCACCAATCAATGAGCACAAGTATTTCCAGAGCAGCCTCAGCCAGGCCAAGTCCCTACAGAACATGGGAAAGGGACTGGAAGTAGAGTCTGAGAGTATGGGAAGGCAGAAGGGAGAGGAAAGGAAGCACCTGACCGGGTGAGGAACTGCTGAGTACATGGGAACAAACTGGCAAACCAAGCAGGGGATAGGAGATATAAAGGAATCTGAGACTACTTAAATGCCTATTGGTCAAAACTGTTAAATGTTCGAAGAAGCAGACTCACAGAGGCTGTAGGATACATTGGATATGAAGCTGTATACAACCAATCTTCATTAATTCTACTTCTTACATTTTAAATGAGTTTGTTTCTTTGTTTGCTTGTTATTTTATGGAGAAGGGAAGGTCAAAGAGGAATAACCTTTTTCTGGAAAGAGAAAACTGTTGTCCTAATTTGTTTTCAGTATCCTCAAATCATATCTAGGTGTCCTCTCTTACATCTCTTATAGTTGAACACCATTTTTTTTATTATTATTATCTAATAGGTAAATGAATTGAATTACTTCTTGAGGAAGCTATTCAAATGTCATATAGTATAAATTCTTTTTTTTTTTTTTTTCCCTAGCTATTCCTTGCTTTTCCTTTTAATTCTTTTTTCTTATTAACTGTCCAGAAAGTGCTAATTCATTATCTTGGGATCTTAGCTTTCTTAGTTGCTGCTCAAAATAATAGCATCTCCACAACCACCCGAAAGCCAGATATGTTTAATAACTTTTTTATTCTCTTTTTGCGGGGGTGGGGAAAGAGCAGGAGGGGAAAGAATCTAATACTAATGCTATGCATTTTAAGAAATTTTATGCTGTTATGCAGTCAGACTGATACGGAAAGAAACACTTGTGTTTATGTGAAGTTTTACCTTAATAAATAAACAGCACATATTTGGAGATTCTATCTTTACTCTTTCTCATTTTCACAATGTTTCTGGGCATAATTGTCTATTGTGTCTTGAGCATTAAGTTTTTATTCTATGGATAATATTGAAATGCTTAGTGGATCAACAAGGAGTTTTCATTTGCTATTTCATCTCCTGCCCAGCGGGCAAACTGCAGAAAGCTTGTAAGTTAGAAGTGGGTGTGTTTTGTAAGAGCTTGAATCTCTGGCAAACAGTTCACTGTAGCTCTAGTTTAATCAGCTCATTCATTGGCATTTACTTTCTGCTTTCTTGCCTGAAGGGCAAACACTGTCCTAATGAAGCACACAAGGACAAATGACTTTTCCAGACTGTGATTAATTTTCACAAGCTGACTTTAATCAGTGGTTAATTAATAGAAAATTTGTTGACTTACGAAAAAGCACAGTCATTATAAGCAGTATTATATTGATTTGTTTTTCAAGAATTTAGTGCAGTAACAGACTTTTATTTAGACTCTAACTTAATAAGTTGATATTTCATAGTAGAAAGAATAATAGTGTTCTGGAAAAGTACAGTATCTAAAATGCATCTCGTATTTGCTTACTTTTTTTTTTTTTTTTAATCAGAAATGGATAATACCTATGTAACTATAGCTCCAGTCTACCACTCCCCTTTACCCCAAACTTGACGACCATGAATTAAGATATTTAGCAATATTCATGACAATATTTTTGTCTTTAAAAATAAATGGTTAGTAGTAGCTTATGGACTTAATAACACTAATAAAGCAAAGACCACACATATTTCAATATATAAATCATGCAAGATTTTTCCCTGACATGGCCTATTTTCTTCTTAACAAATTTTAGAGAATTACAGTCAGCATCTGGAAATGGCTTAATCCCACAGACCTTATTCAAGTAGAACTATTAATATCTGCATAATATTCTGCTGACAATAAGAATGTGGCCTCCGTAAAATACATGCCAAAGATGTTAAGAACTGCCTAACTTATGGATCACAATCAGCATTTATAAGCTAAGAATTTCTTTCTTTGGAGATTATTCAAGGACTGCTCTGCAGAAATTGGTTCTAAGCCTCCATTGGCCAAATGGAGCTGATTGATAGAATATATATTTAATTACTGGTGACTGTGGAAGAATTGCTTGAAAAGGGGGAACTTAGAAAAAAACTCAGGCCTAACAGAAGTTATGGCATTACAGAAGCTTGCTTGGGGTGATTCATAGTTGACACTTCCAGGATGGTCTGTTTTGCACAGACTCTGCTCCCCCACAGTTCCCTTGGCACCACAATCTGACCCCCTCGCAGATGCAAAGAGGAATAATGGAGGGTGGAGTGGAGTGAAGACATCACGGCCAAACTCTGTTGTACTCCCTGTGCTGTGTCACTAAGCCACACAGTAGCTACCCAGTGGGAGATATACGATAAGATGTCCAGTGCTGAACCAGCAAGGGTGGCACATCACTCCTTTAGGAGGAACTTTTCTTGAACTTTACTCATTATAAGTTCATTATAAGTTGCTCATTATAAGTTCATTCATCCTGAAAGTTACCTGCCTCTGACATATGACCACTAAGCATGCTCTCTTGATTTTTGATTGACTGTACCTTTAAATGAAAGCTAGATCTTTTTCAACAATAAATAACGAAAGTATGAAGGTCCACCCAAATGCAAAAAAAAAAAAAAAAAAAAATATAAAAGGTAAATAAAGGAGGAAAGAAGGAGGAGGAAAGATTCCATGGTAACTTCTGGATCAGTCAATGGGCTGAACCCCTGTCCTCCTCGGGTCAGGATGCTGCCTGAGGAGACTACTCAAGACTGAGAGCCCTCTCCCATCTTCTGGGGTGAGTGATGATTGCACATTTGTACATCAGAGCTAGCTAAAAACCCCAAGCTCTTGTAGAGAATTTCCTGTACTGACATCCCAAACCTGCTTTGTAAATGTTGCATTTGAATAAATCATGCTGTTTGTGAACTTGACTACTTTTTTGGAAGGTGATCGGACCTACGGCTGACAGACTATTTGTGAATCTGATACTGCCAGAGTTGGGCCTATAGTTGCTCATACTATTAGGGAACTCAATTTGCTCCTAGGAAGGCGTTCGGACCTACAGTCAACAAGCTGTTCATGAATCCTGTACTGCCAGAGTCAGGCCTTTAGCTACCACAGTATTTGATATCTCCCTCTGTCCCCCTGATTCAAAATGCAGCAGTGACATTTGCCAGGGGCACAGAGATTAGATTTACTGATATGTCCTGATGAAGAGAAGGCAGTCACACAGAGGAACATCGATTGATCAGTGATACGGGCCAATAAACACAGAACATGTGCTGATTCAACAGATCCTTTTCTAAGACAAGAAGATTAGGAATAGGAGGAGGGCACTGGTCTACAAAACCAGTGATTCTGCAAAGAATTAGGAATTCAGACTAAGTAAACAACCAAGCAGATGATATGTTTGATGATGCAGTCCCTATTGATGTATCAGGGAAAGCCATGGAAAGAATTTGTGATTAGAGTCTTAATGCCAAGCAAATTTAGATTAAAAGCAAAATACAAATGTTTAAGAGTTATGGGACAATTGGTCTAGAAAATTGAATGATCTGTCACCCTGTGTCTTTAAGTAAAGAATAAATGCCAATCTGAACAATATACTTTAATCAAATACAAGCTTTGGAGAACAATGTGTGGAATATATTGGCAATGTGGTCTATAACATATCAGAATAGAGTATCTAATGGTCTTTCCTGGACTTAAAATCTATGAATCTTGCTGTCCACTGAGGTTGCCTGACAGGTGACACTAGGCTTATTGGCAGACTCCAGTACTTATGTTAATCAGATGAGTGTTGTTCTCAGGGACAACATGAGACACCATTTTATAAATATTTTGTTATAGTGCAGACCTTCTCTCTCTCTCTGTTTTTCACATTATGTTCATTCCTCCTTTTTTAAATTGTGAAATTCCAAATTACATTGCTATAAGTTTTATTGTACATATGTTACTGTAGATGTATTTGTTCTCCAAACAGTATTTTTCTCCTGCTGCTTTTAGATGATTACTCCAGAGTGTGGAAATTGTACAATTGTACAATTACAAGATATTTACCTACACAGCTGCCCATAGTTCTTTTTGGGATTTATATATTGCACAGAAATATGTATAATTCACTAATGTTTGGTATATACAAGGATGTCTTGATTTTATATAGCCCTTAGAAGTGTCATACTGTGTAAATTGGCTATCACGTATTCATGAAAAGTGAATATTTTGATTCAGTATTCGCACAATGAATTCTGGGATTATTTGGAGCAAATTCAATTTTAATTTTTGCCTTTTCAGCCAAACAGGAGACTGCTAACTTAGTGCTGTTATACCTGTGATTCTCCTCCTGCACAGTAACACTTTTCTACCAATAGCAACAGCAGGAGGTTAAAAACACAGTTTAACATATACTCTGTGATTGCACATTTGAATAGCCTCTGTTGAGAGGCAGCATTACACTTCCACTGGGCACTATGCACAACCCCATTACATAATTAAGCATCAATTAAAATGCTATTAAAATAAAATGTTATCCTGTTGTCTTCTCAATTATGTTATCTTGGCACTTTTTCTGTCTGATGTGATCCGTTATCATACTAGACCCAGTGTCATTAAGGTTAATGTGCAACATGTTTTTAGCATTTTTACTGTACATTATCTTGTCAAACATATGTCAAATACGAAACCTGATCATAATGATGATGATAAACTCACAAAAGAATATACAAATAACAAGGAAAATATGTGAACTGGGTCTAATCTGAAAGATTAAATGTTGGCTTTTTAATTAGGTGCTTGATGATTCTAAATATGCTTGAAGAACAAAATAAATAGTAGTGAAGTTGGAATGAAGCTTCAAAAAGTTGTTTACAGATATGACAACAGACAAAGGTGTATTTGTGATCCAATTTTGTCCCTGAGTCAGCAATACCTCTAAAAGGACAACATGATATTAAAAGTCCTCTATGATAATTGACGGAAAAGACTTTTTTCAACACTTTTTTTTTCAGAAAAAATTAGAAGAGCCATCCACTTTAATCCAGAATGTCTGCAATACTCATTCTAGATAGTGGCAAATATTGGGACAGGCAAAATTCTTTGCAGACCTCAAAATTATTCTGTGCTTAGTGAGTTAATAGTTCATTCAAATACTGCTGAAATGATCATTTTACAGCATGATGAATTAAAATATATTTTTTTTCATTTTTTTCAAAACTTCAATTACAACAAAGAAGCAACCAACCTGTAAAGGCACATGCAAGTTTAAAGTCATTGTCTCTTCTTCTATGTATGTACTTGACATATTGAAAAATATCTGGCTGTCTTTTAGCAAGTCAAAAATAAACTCACTTGTATATTTCTTCATCAGCTATCATCAATCAAAGCATAAATTTCTAGTCCAAATATTAGCCTCTTGATACATTTGAATTTTCTGTATTGTAATAAAATATTTTCAGTATGTAATGCATGCCTCAGTATACTCTTTATTGAAAAATGTGTTGTTAAAAACAAAATCACACAGATCACTAGGTAGAGCAGTGATTAAATATCTCACATTATTTAGTTAGGAATTACATTACTTTTTTAAAAAAATCCTGGGTCACAAAAAAGGACTTTTGACTCAGTGGGAGTTAGGGAGTGTGTATATGTAGGGAGGATGTCCAGTGTTTAAACAGATGTTTAAAAACTGGAGTCTTTAATATATTTTAAATGAGTGACTGGAAACTTAATCTATTAGATAGTGACAACTAAGAGGTGTAGAGAAGATAAAATTAGATTTGACTATAATTTTGCATTTGAATATATGTGGAAGAGAGTGTTAAAAAAAAAAAAAAAAAAAAAAGGAAAAAAAAAAGGCAGAAGAACACGTTTATAATATACAGCTGTATACTGATCCTAAGGCATTTATGGCAAAATATCCACTGATTTATCTAGGAATATGGGGAAAACTTATATGTGATGTCTAAGCTCTAGTTCTCCTTGAACTGCCTGCACTAGCAGGTTTGACAGGTTTGGGAGAAAATTGCTTAGTTCCATTGTTACCCAAAGGAGATTTTGGTTTTCATTTGTTCTTCTGATGGGAAGGGAACTAGATTTCTGTGTCAAACTGGCAGTGTATTGGTTGTTATGGGTCTCTAGATCCACCATTCATTATAGAAAGAAATCAACAAATCTACAGTTTATGGGCCGCACTATATTTAAAAGTAAGAGGTAAAACATTTCTAAACAAAATTTGAATGCAATATTGTTGAGAACAACCCTCATTTCCCTTTCTCAAACCCTGAAGTCTTCAGGCAAAGGTTTCTTAGGAACAGACTGAAATTCTGTTCCTACAGTAGTAGAACTTTCATTAGTAAAATTGCCAGGGGTTTTAATCCCTTTCAGAGATCGCTTTAGAAACTGAATATGTAATCTAGACTAGACTTTATACTCAATGGGCATGTAAGAAAAAAAAAGATGGATCTTTTCAAGGTTTGTTTACCTCAGAGTGAAATGGTTATGAATTTCCCTACTGAGGTATACTTTATTTATCTATTTATCTATGAAGACTCTGATTTGAGGGAGGTCTAATTTTTACAGAACTAAGTTAGAAAAATTCTACCATCAGAGTTCTCAAAAAAGTGTACTTTCACCTAAGAACTAGATTATCTTAGAATCTGATCTCTTCTACATTCTTTTTACAATTAATCTCAATCTTCTGTCACATCTTGTCTCAAAATGTATATTGCAAGTTTTTAACAAATGTGAATAAAAACAAAGAGAATCTAGCAATAAATGTCATAGCTGAAATAGCTACTGCACCTTTCCAAAAGTTTTGTTTTAATACGATAAAACTGTCACACAATTATACTTAAGGTTAGCAAATTCGAAATTTCTGAGCACTAGCACCTTTAAATTGTTTATATTTGTTAGTGTCAACTAGGACATACCTCTCAGACTTTTTCGTAATTCAGTCAATGGCTGTACTTCTTGAGGAAACTGTTACAATGCAGTATGAATGGTTAAGAGAACATTTATTTACTTCCAAGTTTTAATCTACATGAAGATCTCTCCAGTAGATAACAATATTCCAGATTTATCAAGGGAGAAAGTATGGATTTTGCAACATGGAATATTATGAAAGAACATTTTTAATTAGGACATATGAAGAAAAAGATAAAATAAAAAAGAAAGAATGAAAAACTAAAAAGAAAAAGTGTAAAATGGGAGCAGAGAAATCTCCACCTGGCAAATCACATGGATAGTGATCAGGACCTGAATTCAACTCTCTGGCAAGTGGTAGAAGAAAGAAAAGCTCCCAAATGTTGACCTAATTATCATTATATTTTTTTAATATATAATCATCCATAGCATTGCCAGGAATCATCCATCACCCATCTGTGGCCATGCAGAGAAGTTATCATAGACTAAAAACTGGCGTAAGACACTACTGGCTATGTGACAGCTGGTTGGAAGACAGGCTGCAGAAAAATCTGTGTGATCAGAGGATGGAACCTGGGAAATCAACTTGCAAACCTTTCCTAGTCTCTTCTGCAGCTAGCTATGGTAGCACAAGGCATTTACTTCTAGTGAAGTGGCTTTCCATCATAAGGTTGTTTTTTTGGGTAAATAATGTCTAGGAATTCCAAGCTATAGCATCTTGAAACATTGATGAAGTTTAAAACACTCTTGTTTGTTTATTTAAAGCAACATATGATTACAGCTGTCATACTGATTCTGTATGAATGTGGAATATATGTTTAAGTAAACTAAAACCTCTATTAAGAATGTTATATTTATGAAAAAATAACTTAGAACTATAATAAGCTATTGCTTATTGTCTTGCATAAATACACCAGAAATGTCAAAGAAACAATTAAACATGTAGGGGAAAAAAATAAATAAATAAAAAGAATGACCCTCTAAATCAGGGTGAGGCCGTGCCACATAAACTATACCACTTAAGTGAAACTAAAGACAAATTCAAGAGACATCATTTTCAAATTTTTTGTGACCATGGACCTTGCTATGTTTGACCACAATTAAGAGAAATTTAAGAGTAATGCCTGTAGAATCACAGAATCATAGAACCATTAAGGTTGGAAGGGACCTTTAGGGATCATCTAGTCCAAACCTCCCTGCACACACAGGGTCACCTAAACCATGTGGCACAAGCCGACGTCCAAGAGAGTTTTGAAGATCTGCAGAGAAGGAGACTCACAACCTCTCTTGGCAACCTGTTCCAGGGCTCTGTCAC